>SMSR01012230.1:3842-15535 GCA_019453355.1 Ceratina japonica
ACGAAGCTGTGATTTAGCGATTGAACGTTACCAAAGAAGGCCAACATTTTCTTTGAATACAGTTGTTTAGAGGGCAGCGGTGACGAATGGAATTTGTCGATAATCTGGGTTATTATTGTGGACGACGGGCTTTCTTCTGGGATTACTTCTGCTCGGTTTCGGTTGTATTCGCCTTAATGGATAGCTTTTATATCGACGACAAGGGATTTTCCTCGGCCCCGATGTTCCTTTCATTCTTTCCTATTCTTTAAGGCCAGCTGACTTATATTATAGGTCAAGAGATCCCGTATCGATTAAATCTGAAAAGGATTTCTGTTAATAAAATTAACCACGGCTATTTTCCATCGGCCTTGGCTCGACACGCTTTAATTCGACGCAACACCTCGCCTCTATTGTTTCCTCGATGCTAGAAAGAACCTCCTCTAACTTTATGGACTCGCGGGTCCTATACACTCACGAGAAAAATTTTATAGCTTCCCCTCGGCTATAAACAATTTGCCCGGACTTTTCATTATCGATATCTCTATCTTATGACGTCTAGACAAAAACTTTTATTTCCCTCGGCTACGTTTCATAACGCACCCTCCTCCTTTTTACCTTTTTATTTGTAATAGCAATTTAGAAAATTAAATCTAGATAGGAACTTCTGCTGCAGATAATTTTGTAACACGCATCTCACTTTATATTATACAATTCTTATGTTTTCCGTGCATTTTATTATATCCACAAATATTTAACACTTGACGCTGTGGCACGAAGTGGGACTCGGGTCAACCTAGTTCAGGTACGCCGCGGAACCGCAGAATCCGGAAACAAAGTAAATGAAATCGAAAATCCGTACAGGGGCTGCACGTGCATCTGCAATGCGGCCCGGAGGTTGGCAAGGGTCGAACGTCTGACCAAACGGTATACCCTCTCTATGCGTGCTCTCGATACTCTTATTTCGCTATACGGCGAACCCTAGCGCGCGCGAACAAGAAAAGGATAATTATCGGACCCGAGTCCCAAGATAGTCGAGGAAATTGCTCGACTCCCGGCGAAATTGATGTTTCCACGTTTGAAACGAGCCCGATCGCTATCAGCGACGGGGAGCCTTGCGATTCCCTGGTAAAAAGATTCCAGCCCAGATGTAATTTATCCCGTTTTCATATAACCTCGTTACGTGCCTCTCTATTTTCACCATTTTCCCAGTTTCTTTTTCTTCTCTCATTGTTCCCGCAATAAGTAAATTACGAGTGTAATGAATTTCATGAAATCGAGTATTTAAAAATGTACACATCGTAAAATAATACAATAAATAAAATAAATAAAATAGATAAAATAAAAATGATAAAAGAAGCTTCGTATAAGGTCAATGTACCTATTTCTACTCATGCCCCTATTTCTGCTCACTCTACAGTATTTATATTATTAAAAATTTACGATTTATTTAACAAATGAACAAAAGATATTTTTGAATTGAGTAATATTTATATAATTCAAAAATATTTTTTGTTCATTTGTTAACTAAATCGTAAATTTTTAATAATATAAATACTGTAGAGTGAGCAGAAATAGGGGCATGAGTAGAAATAGGTACATTGACCTTATACGGTAATAATTAAATTGTATCTAAATCTTGTTCTAAAAATTCGCAGTTTACTGATAAAAGTGAACGACCTCGTTAACGACGAGGCATCAGGCTTGTAAAGCTGAATACTATGAGGGAACGGCAGATAGAGATTCGAGAGCGAGATCATTCGCATACATCAGAGTCTGGTCCAGAGAAGTTTTCGCATAATTTTCGAATAAAGTCGAATACTTGGTCCGCGAGGTAATACTGCGTTGCGTGTAAATCTTTCGAGTGGCTTTCGCTCGGCCAGTAAAGATTTCCTGAAAGTGAGAGGGTGGCGCGAGTCGCTTTAGCGCGGAAGAAGATAAAAGGGCCAACTTTAATATTAAGGCAATAAACCGGCGCAGCCTTGAATTCTTCCGACGATATATCCTCAAATATGACATTCCCTCCCTCCCCTGTTCTCCTCTTCTTTTTTTTTTTACTCCGTGCTTCTCGCGGTTTTACTCTGTAAAGACAAGCATTATCCTTTGAAGAGGATTTCATGCTACGCGGCTTCCTGTTTTCTCACCCTCTTGTTTCCCCAACACAATCTGCCTCCTCAGTCAATACGGTGAAAAAATTCTTTTAACCACTCGCAGATTTCGTGCATTTACACAAAAGCGTAAGATACTGTTAAATTATTGAAATAATATTACTAAAATTAATACTATCTTTTTCGGAACAGATTATTATTGAATTTTTTTTTTAATTCGCAGTTTAATCGCGGACGTTGTGCAATTAAGTATGAAACGACAGTCGCGAGGTACGAAGGCGAGGAGGCTCGCGCCGGGCGAGAAGTAGCATGATTAATTAATATCTCTTGAAGAGAGTGGCGCGGTGGTGAGTCATTCACTTGACTTCGCAGTCAATGAGGGGCTTGTGCAATTGCAAATTAAGAGGTCGCCCGTGGAATTCCGTCCTCCATCTCGTCCGAACAAATTGAGCTATTTTAATCAAACCGGGCGAATAGAAAAATCGTTTGAGGGAATTTTGCAAGATTCTGTGCAAGAAGTATACATCAAGTATAGTATAGCAAGACAGAATTGTTGTACAATCCAGAGCTGTTCTGGAAAAAAAAAAGATTGAGAACGGCTCTCCTTGAACGACGTTGTTTCAATTACAAAAGCGATCGAACCTAATATTACAGGTAACAGTAGAGCAATTTAAGGTTGATCACGCTTCGTGGTTCACCCTGTATTACGTGTTTCACATTTTCTTGCGAATGCATAAAATCTCTGCTCATAACTACTGTTGAAATACCAGCGCGCGCGTTGCCGAGTGTTTTTCTGGAAAAACGATAACGTTTCCGGCGTTCCGCGTAACCGGTTGGCGCGCGCCCGCTATTTGCATACAACGTCATTTCACAATTCCGGTTAACGTAAGCGACGGGAAAGCGAGAACAGCGTTTCTGAAGTTCGCGTTTACGCGAAGAGGGACAAAGTTTGCTCGTTCGGTGACGGTCAACAGGGTGTACCGATCCGCCACTAATTACCAACTGTAATCAGATGTCTGACCGAGCTAGCAAATTGGCTAGTTACCAGTTGCGCCGACTGTCAATACCGCCCATCGATCACCGAGGCCCTCCGCCCGCAAACAATTTACGCTTGTTTCGGTTTCGACGCACGTAAAGATTTCAGAGATCCATCGCGGCGGCACGGGCCGCGCATATACAAGCGGGATTGTCAACCAATGGATTGTTTTTTTACTCGCGTGGGTCGGAGAGGGAAACGTGGTATTAAGGGAAATTGATGAAAATTTCGCACGTTAATTACGCGGCGAACTGGAGGATAAAAGGCCGGGGCTCGTAATTACCGCGGAAATAAATCGACGCTGCTTTAATAGGTACACGCCGCTCTCGAGTTGCGTCGGTGCTCAGGAGGACNGCCTCCCCCAGGACACTTTATTCACTCCTCAAGTTGGTTCGTGTTAAACCAGAAACTTGGCTTTCAAGGCGACCGCCGTTTCAATTGCAAAATTACTAAATTCACGATTTATCATTAATTTATGCGAACCAGGAATTCCTTTGAAGTTACTTCTTTGCAAATGCAATTTTTCACTTACACCAATTTTATAATAACTAACTAAATATAAAAAATAAATATATATAAGTTAATATCAAATTACATTTTATTTCATTACTGTATTTTAAGAATCGTGCAATTAACATTTTAGTGAATAAAAGAAATGAAGATTGAATTTGTANGATTGAGAACGTTATTTCAATTACAAAAGCGATCGAACCTAATATTACAGGTAACAGTAGAGCAATTTAAGGTTGATCACGCTTCGTGGTTCACCCTGTATTACGTGTTTCACATTTTCTTGCGAATGCATAAAATCTCTGCTCATAACTACTGTTGAAATACCAGCGCGCGCGTTGCCGAGTGTTTTTCTGGAAAAACGATAACGTTTCCGGCGTTCCGCGTAACCGGTTGGCGCGCGCCCGCTATTTGCATACAACGTCATTTCACAATTCCGGTTAACGTAAGCGACGGGAAAGCGAGAACAGCGTTTCTGAAGTTCGCGTTTACGCGAAGAGGGACAAAGTTTGCTCGTTCGGTGACGGTCAACAGGGTGTACCGATCCGCCACTAATTACCAACTGTAATCAGATGTCTGACCGAGCTAGCAAATTGGCTAGTTACCAGTTGCGCCGACTGTCAATACCGCCCATCGATCACCGAGGCCCTCCGCCCGCAAACAATTTACGCTTGTTTCGGTTTCGACGCACGTAAAGATTTCAGAGATCCATCGCGGCGGCACGGGCCGCGCATATACAACCGGGATTGTCAACCAATGGATTGTTTTTTTACTCGCGTGGGTCGGAGAGGGAAACGTGGTATTAAGGGAAATTGATGAAAATTTCGCACGTTAATTACGCGGCGAACTGGAGGATAAAAGGCCGGGGCTCGTAATTACCGCGGAAATAAATCGACGCTGCTTTAATAGGTACACGCCGCTCTCGAGTTGCGTCGGTGCTCAGGAGGACACTAGCCCGGTTGGTACCCTCGATGAAATTCTATTAAAACGAAACGAGAGGCAGCACAGATTTCGCGGTCAGATTAAACCCGCCGGGAAAGTCTTATCTAAGCGCGCAGCTCCGTTCCGACTAGTTAACTCCGAGCTATCAACGAACGTCTATTGGCTCTTAATTAAGATCACCGTCACACCCAAATTGCTAATAACGCACCCCTGCAATTATATTCTTCCTCTTACAAACGATTTTTTATACAGAATAAAAGTTTTAGTATTTCGTTTACATGGAAATCATAGGCACCACGTTATGGATATATGCTCTGCTTCGTACATGTATCGGAAATGTATATATGTATATTTCTTGTACATTAGAGACGACAGAAGCGAGTAATTGTGTAGTGGAGGGACGATAGAGCAACTCTCGTAAAACAGGGATGCTGTCCCTTACATTACACGTTCAACAAAAGACGTCGTGATGACACGCTGTAAACTCATTAACGTACCGTAACGTCATTTCTACCCATCCTTTCGAGCCATTTACTCGGAGTACCAATTGCCAACGCTCGTTCTACAAAATGTTTGAATAGAAATTAGAATATTAAAAATTGTTCATGCAATGCTGTTCACTAGAACAGCTCGAACTAGTTTTTTCTAACCAAGTGTATTTAATACCTTTATATAATAATCAATCAGTAGTCAAGCTTAAATTTAGTTACCCAACATGAAAATCCTACATACTAGTAAGCAGGAATTTTTACCATATGTATCTTATCGTATCTTTTATTATATGTACATTTTTTATCAGATAATTCAACCAAGAGAATTATGTACTAATTATTTATAAATTAATTCAAATTCACTGTTAATACTTTGTAGAATGAAAATTTTGGAATTGGGGATTCCAAGTACCACTGGAAAGCTGAAAAACACGTTGGTACGTTACTGGATTTAAAGCGTGTCTTCACGACTCGAAGGTTTGAAGGACAGAAGCGTCATTGTTATACGAGGTTTGCTATATCGATCCCTCTACTGTTGGTTTATCTTTAGTTTAGGAATTCAATATCCAACACACAGAATAATTCTCTAATTCGATTGTCATCATCTTTCATCATATCGATGTACCACAAATGGTCCACGAAGCAGCAATTTGGGCGCAGATTATGGAGCCCGCGGAATTACCATTAGAATCTTTTCACGGGCGGACCTAGCGCAATTTCCGGCCGGGCACAATGTTTATTTCGCAATTCGGCCGCGTTCCACAAGCAATCTGGGAATTAATGCGCCAGCCTGGCTATGAAATAACGTGTATTAAATAACCCCCGACAAATTGAACACCGATGGATCGTTAACTCGCGGTGCTACCGATGATTTTACCCTCTGATAGATTTAATGCAATTTAATGACGATCATCGAGAATTTAATTATTGCCCCTCCTTCTTTAGTTCAGTCATTGCAGCTATTAGAGGATTTGATAGATCGAGGTGTCCAATTTTCATTCATTATCGTAAATTATTAGAAATTCTTCTATGAGTTTTATATTTACAGAACCCCTAAATTTAATGTTCATAATTATATAATTAAATATTTTATTGTTCTCTCGTTATTCATTCATTGTCTAATTTCCATATTATACAAAAACTCACGTACTGGCGATTGAGAAAATCAAGATAAATTATGTAGTAATAACCCATAAGAACGGGTCTTTGCGTATCATAATGGTAACCCCATTCCCTTGACCTATCACAACTATGACTACTCTCACCGAATATAAATTAAGCACACTTGAAATCAGAAGGGAAGCCTTAGTCTAAAGCTATCCTTCGTTTATAAGTAGACTATGAATTTTATACATTTATAGAAAAATTAGGTGTTCAAGTATAATAAACAATATTACATTTCTATCGTCAAATAAATTAGGATTCTGATTTCATTTTGCAAATTGATATCACAACTGCTTCATTCCGCATAAAAAAGTCCTGTGTACCAACGAGTTCTACGAACCGGTGTAGAAATAAAATGAAATGAAATTCTGAAGTCCTTCGTTCCCACGAAATACAAAACGATATTAAAAGTTGGAATCTCCCCTTCTGACTGATACAATCATTTCTGATAGTGATACCGCGATATTGGCAATGTTTGCTGATAAACGGCGGCTCTTAGAAGTTGCGCTTTTTAACAGAGACTGGGACAATAACGAACAGCTCCGGGGCTCCGGGTTGAAAACATTCTTCGACGTTTTCCGCGCCGCGGGTAAAAGTCCAATGGCCGTACGTGCCCCGAAATAATCGCGTAAGCGAGCGGCCGGCTCCGTCCACGGAATTTCCGATTCGGTCACGCGCGGCTCGCTCGAATGCCTAACGATTGTCGCACGCGAGCACAGCATTCCCGATGCAGCCACCCTCTGCCACCCCCTCACATATTTCTAATCATTATATACGTACACTCTTATATCAGGATTTTTTTTACTACAAAAATGCATTTAGTTATATGAAAAGGTATCTGTAGCATAAAAAACAAGATATAATATGTACTCCTTCTTCCTTCCTCTTTTGTGACTTTTTCCATTTTTTAATCATTGAACCTTAGTAATTATGACAACTTTTCATATATTATAGAGTTTCGTAAAAAATAGAAATAAGAAATTAGGTATGATTTGGTAACAATTATTGATAACATTTTCGCTAACATTTTTAATAAGTTTCATTTGACCTTGTCGAAGTATACTAATTTCCTGTCGCGTTTCGCGAGCGAGCAACGGGGGGAAATGGCACACGCGTGGGAAAGATCAATAAACGCGGAGGAGAGCGACACGCGTCCGGGCCGTCGAAAGAATTTCTTTGTCTCAACCGGACTGATATTGAAATNTATTACATTTCTATCGTCAAATAAATTAGGATTCTGATTTCATTTTGCAAATTGATATCACAACTGCTTCATTCCGCATAAAAAAGTCCTGTGTACCAACGAGTTCTACGAACCGGTGTAGAAATAAAATGAAATGAAATTCTGAAGTCCTTCGTTCCCACGAAATACAAAACGATATTAAAAGTTGGAATCTCCCCTTCTGACTGATACAATCATTTCTGATAGTGATACCGCGATATTGGCAATGTTTGCTGATAAACGGCGGCTCTTAGAAGTTGCGCTTTTTAACAGAGACTGGGACAATAACGAACAGCTCCGGGGCTCCGGGTTGAAAACATTCTTCGACGTTTTCCGCGCCGCGGGTAAAAGTCCAATGGCCGTACGTGCCCCGAAATAATCGCGTAAGCGAGCGGCCGGCTCCGTCCACGGAATTTCCGATTCGGTCACGCGCGGCTCGCTCGAATGCCTAACGATTGTCGCACGCGAGCACAGCATTCCCGATGCAGCCACCCTCTGCCACCCCCTCACATATTTCTAATCATTATATACGTACACTCTTATATCAGGATTTTTTTTACTACAAAAATGCATTTAGTTATATGAAAAGGTATCTGTAGCATAAAAAACAAGATATAATATGTACTCCTTCTTCCTTCCTCTTTTGTGACTTTTTCCATTTTTTAATCATTGAACCTTAGTAATTATGACAACTTTTCATATATTATAGAGTTTCGTAAAAAATAGAAATAAGAAATTAGGTATGATTTGGTAACAATTATTGATAACATTTTCGCTAACATTTTTAATAAGTTTCATTTGACCTTGTCGAAGTATACTAATTTCCTGTCGCGTTTCGCGAGCGAGCAACGGGGGGAAATGGCACACGCGTGGGAAAGATCAATAAACGCGGAGGAGAGCGACACGCGTCCGGGCCGTCGAAAGAATTTCTTTGTCTCAACCGGACTGATATTGAAATTCCCGGGTCCTGTAGGAATTCGGGAACGCTCGGTCGGGCTCCCGAGGCGTCTTTCCCTCGGCATTTTTCCACCCGCCGCTGCCCCGGCGCAATTAGCCGGTCAACCGTCGGCCGGTCTAATTGATTCGTCGGCCGGTAATCTTCGCGGGGGAGACTCGAGGGGGTTACCAGCGTCGCGAGACTTTAATCATTCCTCACCCTTGGCCAACTTCAGCCGCAATTTCCGACGCGGCCCCCGGGGCCGTGGTCCTCGCGATATTAACTTAAGTCGACGGACTTCCGTGTACCACGCCCGTGGCCGGGGGATCAACGCGCAGCCACAGTTTCGGTAATTAATATTCGCGACGACGCCTTAGTCCTTGGCCAACGACCAACTTCCACTTCATTTTTTAAACTGTCTCTCCTTAGAACGAGCACAACGTTTTCAGCGTAAAGGAGTGCAGTGGTGCCTCGGTATATCTCTGCTTTAGAATACCTGTTCCTGTATCCTGTTCGGACGTGAAAAATGTTGCCTGGCTATTTTGCCATAGTGAAAGAGATGATGTAGAATATTGTAGAGTCATAGAAGAATCATAGAGGTATTATAGATAGAGTAGGTAAGCCTGGCCGGAAAGCGTCCTCCAAATGAAAAGCGAAAGAGAATCGAATTGGGTTTCTATCTCTCTTTTTCATGACGCGATACGCTTGCGCGACCGATTTGCAAAATATACATTTTTAATAAAGGAATAACGAAATAGAGGGAGGTAGTTTCACCAACTTCATGTTCTCTCCTTTTCTAACGACCCACCGCTTCCACTTACAGACGANTTCTTAACGTTTTTACTATGTATGGAACATAGTCTTGTATAATAGTATCGACTGGCGTAATTGCTGGAGAATTGCTCGTGGGAATATCTTTTTTCAGAATAAACTGCATTTCGNTTCTCTTTTTCATGACGCGATACGCTTGCACGACCAATTTGCAAAATATACATTTTTAATAAAGGAATAAGAAAATAGAGGGAGGTAGTTTCACCAACTTCATGTTCTCTCCTTTTCTAACGACCCACCGCTTCCACTTACAGACGACCCTATGGCTTGCCTACTCTATCTATAATACCTCTATGAGAAGAATGCCAAAGACTGAAAGTATGTGACAACAATTAAATCATTTTTGAAACTGACACCGTAAGCAACTATTGAATTATAGAGCCGGTATAATGGGAAATTCGTTTAAACACGAGGCGTGCGTAAAGGGTTAGCGTAGAGACGGTCTCGCTGACTAATTACCAATTATTCGCTGAGTCAATGAGCGGGGTTCATAGAAGGGATAGGTAAATCTAGAGGCTGAGTACTCGAACCACCTTCGCTAAACGCCCCTCGCCCCGTTAATGTACGAATTCACTTAGGCACGCCCTTCCGAGTCTGATTAGATTAATTTTAAGAAGCCTCGCCCCGACCGGCTGGCTACCTCTTCCCGATATTGCAACCTTGCATTCTTCCAGTCGATACTGCTTAGTCTAAAGTAATTAAGTTCCAATAGAATTACAGTTTCAAATTACCAGCATCGTTGCTCGTTAAAAAAAACCTGAAGCTTACGATTTTATGTTCCTATTTATTATAATTACATTCTTTTAGTTTTAATTCTTTTTACAGTCTAAAGTTTTTAGGGATTAGCTATTTCGATTAGAATTACTATTTCAGAGTACCAGCATTGCATTTTTTGTCTTCATTTATTAAAACTGCATAAATTGTTAATTTTTTTCTATCTGAGATAAAGTGCCAATGATTCAGTAAAATAATTTGCATGCCTATTTAATCGCTCATGATTGAAATGTGAAAGGGTTAAAAGTAGGAGTTTGAATAGAGTGATACGAGTCGAAACGGTCTGGGCTGATGGATGGGTGGTACCTGTGGCTGTACAGGTTTCCAGGACAGTTTTAATCCGAGCAGCGACAAAGTCAGTGGGCGTCGAGATCTTGTCGTTACGCGGGCACGTTCGTGTTCCACGAGTCGACCCACGTGTACGCCATTTACCATTTACCGGGCTCGCTTTCTTAGGAAAATTGGCGCCGGCTATAAAGACTCCCGGCCATCCCGTATTCGCAATTCCGACTCTCTCTACCAGCTGCTGCACTCCTATTTCCTCGAGGAAATCAATTTTTTAGGACGTGACTCTTCCGTTTCGTTACGTCTTTCCGAAACCAACAATCTTCTTCATCATATACTCCCATTGTGTTCACATTTCGATGCTTATCAAACTTGTTTATGAAATTAGTATTTTTTCACGTGATACAATTCTTCTCTTCTTCTACATTTATTATTGAGTGATTTTGTAATAATATTACTCTTTCAGACATATTGGCATGTACATGTATGCTGCTGTATGTATGGTTGCCTGTCAGAGCTGTTCAGAAAATTAGAATTTGCATGATAAACCTAACTACTTTTATTGTTGAGAGATATTATAATGATTTTATCTCTTCCGGGACATTAGTAACCATGGTTACATTTGCTGGTTTATCAAAATTATTTATAACACAAGTATTATGTCATACGATAAATCTTCTATTTTTATTGTTCGAGATAATAATTTTACTCTTCCAGAGACACTGACACATACATATATTTAGTTGCTTATCAAAATTATTTATATGTCACGAGTATTATCTTCTATTTTTATCGCTCAGAGATTCTGTAATAATTTTACTCGTTCAGAGATACTGACACAGATATGGATTTAGTTGCTTATCAAAATTCATTATAAAATATCATGAGTATTGTGTCATGTGATAAATGTTCTATTTTTATTGTTGAGATATCCTGTTATGATTTACTTCCTCAGGGATGACGCACATGTGTATATTTTATTATTCATCAAAATTCTTTATGAAATTAGTATTGCGCCAAACAGTAAACCTTTTATTTTCATTAATCAGAGATATTCTGTGCTGAATAATTCTCGACTAGATTTGGAATACTTTCATTTAAAATGATTTTATCTAAAAAACTATACATACACACGTGTTATTCTGGAAGAGGATTTAATNCAACAATCTTCTTCATCATATACTCCCATTGTGTTCACATTTCATTGCTCATCAAACTTGTTTATGAAATTAGTATTTTTTCACGTGATACAATTCTTCTCTTCTTCTACATTTATTATCGAGTGATTCTGTAATATTATTACTCTTTCAAACATATTGGCATGTACATGTATGCTGCTGTATGTATGGTTGCTTGTCAGAGCTGTTCAGAAAATTAGAATTTGCATGATAAACCTAACTACTTTTATTGTTGA
>SMSR01012230.1:25315-41995 GCA_019453355.1 Ceratina japonica
GGAAGGGGGGGAAAGTAATTATATTTCGGTCCTCGTTTCGTTTGCAAAGTTTCAGCAAATTGTAACGCGATCCTTTCTCCCCAACGTATCCCGATTTTAAATCAATTTCGCCACGTAATTGCACAGAAGCCGCGGACGGTTTGATTACGGGAGGAAAAGGCGATGGAAATTATCCCGGCGGGTTCGGGGCTTTGAACAAGCACCCGGTGTACGCGTACACACCGACCGGGACAATTTCAATTTCGACCCTTTCGCCGGCTTCATTTGCCTCGCATTCACTAACCGATGCAACGCCGCTGCTTACCTTATCCTTTCATTAAATTGGCCACCTCAGGCCTCGCAATTTAGGGGAACGTATCAACCTCGTGTGTCAGAATTCTAGCAATCCCACTGTTTCATTGCGAGAAACAGTATTAAGAAGAAGCTCGGATTTCGGAAACGAAACCACTTATTATTAGACGAATCCCTATATTATTATCGCTTATTATTATATTCAATTTAATTTACGTATACTAACGGTAAATAAAATGTGTATAAAATTTACTTTTATGTCTTCATTTTTTAAATGTTTTTATACAATAATATATTATCGCATTAAGCAANGAAGACATCAGTCGAATCGTGCGATCCTCCATACGTATGAAGTTGTCGACTAATTAAGAGGGGTGTGTGTGTGATTCGGCATAAAAAATAGGTCAGTTCCCTCTTCTTTTAGAGCCGAAACTTGAAATTCAGCCGTGCGTGACTGCGAATGGCTGCACGGTTCGACGGTAATTGTATCGAGGGAGACGACGAGACCTTTTTACAGGGGACCAAGATGAATTTAATCGAGGTCCCTTGCCTCCCCCGCCGGTTCATCCACTTCGTTCCTTCAATTTCCTACATTTTCAAGAATGCGAGAGGGTCCTAACATAATTGCGCGACCAGTAACGAGGTCGAGTGATACTTGCGCCTGCTTTTACTCTTTAACGAACACGTTTCTCGATAAATCGCGTTTCTCGCCGTTAGAAAAATGCGTTAACAACCGCATCCCAAGTTTTAGTTCGGCTTTCATTATTTAACGATGCTCGCACGGCGCCCGAACGTTTCCTATGTTTTATTGCGTCGACAATTTTTATATTGCACTCCCTCCCCTCGTTATCGGTCATTTTTTATTACTGCTGCATTTTTATGTAAAATAAAACATTTATGGTAGTAATTTAATTTTGAACTTCTTGTTGTCACAAATCACATTTGAAAAACGTCTATGACACTGAAGAGTGTGATATATCTATAATCCAGAGGATTCAAGGAAATAGTTGTTAGACGAATTCCCTGACAAGTTCTTTAATGAAAATGTAAATAGAAATTTTACCTGTAATAAAATTTAGAAACATGAATACAATTGAAAGAAAGGAATGACAGGACACGAGGATTCCGCTATCAAGGATAACCCAGACTAAGAGGATCAGACTAGATTGACTGGTAGGAGTGGATAATGAGAATATCCTTACAAGGATACCCCAGACTAGACTGACTGGTAAGAGTGGATAATAAGAATAGATAATAGCAAATTATACAGAATTTATGAATAATTACCATGCAAATGCATATGCAATAGAAATACCTTGATCTTTCTAATACTACGTGTTTAAGAAAGAGAAATGTGCAGTTTAATAGATTTCATTGAACATTGTATGAAACTGCATTTTACATATTAGAGGAATTCTACCTTTTATATTATATATTATCCAAATTAGGCTTGGCTTCAAATGATCTTCAATTATTTATTTAATTGAATTATTTGAATGAAATCGATAATTTTCTGTTCTGGAGAAGACATTTCGTATGTACCTAATTCCGCTATCGGAACAGCTAATTTATTCATGTTATCAAGACTGGGCGAAATAAGTTGTCCGGGCTGGAGAAAAATATGGAACCCGGAAAGGCTGGCAATAATTTCTCGTCCGCGTCTAAATGTACAGCAGGGCTCGACTGGTTTTTCGCCCGTGTTACACCGCCGTATCGATAATGCTAATTTATTATCGATTCTCGTTCGCTGACACCGCAGCCACGCGCGCGTGGGCACCCACAGAAACGTGCAGGTGTCACTTTCACGCCTTCTTTGGCAGTGGACGCATCCACAAGGATCGCGTTACGAAGCTGCGGCCGCAGATCCTGCAAAAATTCCTTCGACAAGAAGGACGAGTCTACTAAACGAGACACGAATTACATTTCACTGAGTTTTTCATTCGCGTCGTATGAAATCACGGAATGAACGCTGATAACGAATGTATTAAGTAAGGCATTAGGTAAATGCATAGTAAAGGCGTCTGTGCTGAATGTAATAAAAAAATCTGTATCGAATTGTACTTCAAAAACAGAATGTGTAAAAATTGTATTGAATAAAATTTCCTTAAAACATACTTTTATTTTTTTTTTTAAACTTCAATTTTGATGTTGGAATCAAATTGACTCATTTCAGGAAAAGTAGGTACATACTCAATATCCGGCAATCTATAGTAGTATTAAAAAATTGTAGATGTGAGTATCACAAAAAAAGCCCACAAGCTGGAGCCAACATTCGTTCACAAATTTTTTATCGCATAATACCTTTTGAATTATTCGAAGTCGTCATGTCACGAGCTTCATTCTGTGTAATTTCAGCGTTTCAAGTATTAATCGATGATAAGTATTAACGTCCATTTCCGCGTACATTCGTATAACTCACGGGAGCGAGGGGGAAGGGGGGGAAAGTAATTATATTTCGGTCCTCGTTTCGTTTGCAAAGTTTCAGCAAATTGTAACGCGATCCTTTCTCCCCAACGTATCCCGATTTTAAATCAATTTCGCCACGTAATTGCACAGAAGCCGCGGACGGTTTGATTACGGGAGGAAAAGGCGATGGAAATTATCCCGGCGGGTTCGGGGCTTTGAACAAGCACCCGGTGTACGCGTACACACCGACCGGGACAATTTCAATTTCGACCCTTTCGCCGGCTTCATTTGCCTCGCATTCACTAACCGATGCAACGCCGCTGCTTACCTTATCCTTTCATTAAATTGGCCACCTCAGGCCTCGCAATTTAGGGGAACGTATCAACCTCGTGTGTCAGAATTCTAGCAATCCCACTGTTTCATTGCGAGAAACAGCATTAAGGAGAAGCTCGGATTTCGGAAACGAAACCACTTATTATTAGACGAATCCCTATATTATTGTCGCTTATTATTATATTCAATTTAATTTACGTATACTATCGGTCAATAAAACGTGTATAAAATTTACTTTTATGTCTTCATTTTTTAAATGTTTTTATACAATAATATATTATCGCATTAAGCAAAGCAAGAGACAGTAATTTAGTAATAATAATTAGGTAATAGCTGTTTATACAAAATACTTATGGTGTCACTTTAAAGAATACAGAAATTATTCTTGCATATTTTGTTTTCTTTTTATAAATGAATAAAGCCTGTTGCCTAATATTAATTTATACAATTAATAGATTAGTATAGTATAGAATAACTTCAGTTGATATTCATGACAAGCATTAATTAAATAGAAGGAACCAAGAACTGGGAAAAATTGCATACAACAAAAGTGATTGCAATCACGGAGACGTGTCGGACAGTCAGTACATGATACGTATAATGTTATCGGTGTGCGTAGTACGAGAACTTTTTCATCGTTCCGAGCGGTTCTCCCACGTGTCCAGGTGATCAACGTTTGAATACCTTCTATACAGGGTGAGTTCGTAACAAAATTCCATACTCTTATCAATCCTACTAACATTTAACTTGGAATATCAAATACAAAATGTATTACGTAATGATTTCATATTATTCATGCTATGAATGATTCTATTATCAATCATTCTATTGAAAAGCTATTTTTATTTTTGTTAAAATATAAGAATGTCGTCACTGAAGTTTTATTAAACATCAGGTATTTTCTACTTAAATGAGTAATTAGTTCATATATCAATGTTTATTGATTCACCCTGTACACGGCTGGCACCGGTACTCTAATTGGGAAACAAGGGAACCGTAGTCCCTGTCCGTGTTCAGAGATCTCTACTCCTCCCTGCTCGTTCTCGCAGACTGTCACGGACAAAGATAGTAGGCGTTGCGTGTACTCGTCAGTTTAGAAACTGGCTGCTCCTCCCTATATTCGACAAGCCCTGTCCTACACGTCTCTACGTTTTAGACAAATGCGGCCGTTAACGTCTGCAGTTTTTGCATTTGCACTGTCTACACGGTTCCACCCATTGTGTGCCCTCAAACCCCTTCCCAACGGTCGAAACACGGAACGTTGAAAGAAGAATGAAATTCTATTAACACATTAATAGCGCCAAGCCTATTTTGTCCTGCTCATATGGATGTTGGACATGTCTTTAGAATCTGCATGTACAG
Organism: Ceratina japonica; assembly: GCA_019453355.1. Lineage (NCBI taxonomy): Eukaryota > Metazoa > Arthropoda > Insecta > Hymenoptera > Apidae > Ceratina > Ceratina japonica. The sequence continues at coordinate 29,708 of SMSR01012230.1, forward strand.
GTACCTCAAACGATTTTGGATCATTCGTGGAACCATGTGCAATTAGAATTGGCCTAAAATCGTTTGAGGTACAGTGACTCCCATTAATATCCGGACACACTTCAAAATGGAATAAGTTTCTTAATATTGAGCTAACTAACTTAATTTTTTGTGGCTTTTTAAAAGGCTTATTTTAGTATGTAATGTGTACGAAACAATTGAAATAAATTTCGTCAAAGTCTTGAAGGAAAAAGAAAAGAAAAATTTTTCTTTGGAGATTACAGTAAAAATTTCGTACGTCCGGTAGATTTAAATGTATTATATAAATGTGTAAAGTTTCATAAAAATCTGTGAAACTATAAAAGAGTTAGATATATCGAAACACGTAAAAATTCTTCAATTTATCTCAGTCGTAGATTGAAAGTCGTGAATAATTGCGATTTTTTAAATTTCTAATCGCTTATAACGCATAGCAATATTAATCGATTTTTATGAAATTTTGTACATGCAAATAAGTTACTTAAATCTGCAACCGAGAAACTTCCAATTTTTATTACAAACCCTAAGAAAAAAGTTAAAAGTCATGTCCTTTACTATTTTCTTCGCGAAAATGAAAACCAATTTTTGTAAATCTTTTCTTAGACATTCTATAGTAAATTAAGCTTCGTAAAATTCAATAGAAGATAAAGTTCTTTGATCTAATACTAAAAATGTTACACCGTTTCGAAATGTGTCCGAATATTAATGGAAGTCACTATACCTGTACAGTCCTCCAACCTAAATACCTTACTATTATTAATAGACTCTGTACAACGTAATCAGTTAACTGGTATGACAAACTGTAATAAAATAAACTGTCTGTCAGTGTTAATACGTTTATAATTTGATCGTGAGACCACTTGAAAATTCTATCTTTCAGAGTGCGTGTGTATATCGTTGCGGATGATAAAGTATAATGTAATGTGAGATAGGAACGAAGCCGCGTATGTTCATTCATAAAAGTGTTCGCCGTCGGACGCGAACAGCTGGTTCAACGCGTCTGCGAGTCGCGTGACAATAAAACGGTCTCGCCTGCTTTTTTTCACCTCGCTGATGGATTGTTACGTCGAGTGATGCATTAGCCGCTACCACCTGATACTTATGTACACCGCTGTCCGATAAACGCGATGCAAAATGGAAAAAAACCAACCCGTACACACGTGACATTAAAATTGATATCAAAGTTCAAGTAGAAAAATCCAACATCATTCTTATAAAGAAAAATCCAACATCTCATTTACGAGTTATTAAACCCCGACTTTTTGTATAACAAAATTAAACGTTTCTGACGTAAATTTAGTAAAAAACAGGAATTAGTTTTATCCGTATGAATGCACAGAATTTCAAGCAGTTTATATTTATTAATTTCAGCTTTTCGGACCAAATTATACATTGTTCGGGTTTTTGTAATGAAAATCGAGTATATTAAAGTGATAAGAAAAAGGGTAAATTGGAGGCACGAAGACTTGACAATCCTTGAGAAAATTAGCGTTTGGCTTTCGCCACCACTCGGTTCACTTAAAGCGGTCGGTTAAATAGATGCCCTATCAGATTGTGCGTCACGAAACCGTGACACGCGAACAAGTTTTGAATTAACACGTTACAAGCCCAACAAACCGGGTGACTGGCATTGATCGAAAACTTGGATCGGCCGATAGCGGCGCGGAAGTGTACACGGGTATCCGTTTTTACACGTCGCGTCGTATCAAGTAACAATTATTATATGAAATATCGTATCGATTTCGATTACTGCGAGCGGACGCGTAATAAATATCGGACGCGTATAAAGGCTCGAAGCGACGTCCCGGGGTGGAACATAGATCCACAGTGGATTTGCCATAAAAGTTGCAAGTCCACTTGTAGCGCGCGTTCAACGATAGCCTATTAATTATTCCGGGTTAGAGAGAGAGTTTGGGCAAGTATACGTGGAAGTCGGGCCGCCGGCTTCTTGGCTCCGACGCGACGGCAACCGCCGCCGCTTCCGGCGATTTCTGCTAACTCGTATAATTCAGCAGCGAGACTCCGAGCTCCGCGGAGAGCAGCATACGCGTGTGTTTTACCGACCCCGAACTTTGTCACGTTTCGTCCGTCGCGCAATTCTCCGGGATTTGGCTTTGGGCAAATCTACCCCAATTCCGGGCTTCATATATATCCTGGCTGTTGCCCGGAACTTTGTGTATCCTTCAGGGAAACCTTTTCAGCCAACTTTCACATTTTTTTAGTCCGTGAATGGACAATGAAATCCCGAGTCCAAAAACCCTGATTGTCCCATCCTCGTCCTCGTTTCGACGTTCTCTGGCTTCCAGTTTTCCTTTATAGTTTTTAAGTGTACTTCGGCTTGAAGTTTGAAGCTGATACGGTTGAAACGGATTCCATCGAGGATTTAACGCGGCGCGTTAAGTAGAATAAGCCGGGAACAAGTCAGACGAGGGTAACAATGCAGCGAGGTTCGGCGGTTGATTGTTGCGCGGAGAAACGGCACGGATCAACACGGCGCGGCTTGATCAAGTTAAGCGGCTGGTCGGTGGCAGGCTAATTAAGTTAGTCCGGAGGTTGGCTCGCATTAACTTTCCCGAATGTTTCGAATTTGTGACACTTCGATGCCTGCTGCCTAACCGTGAACCCAACTTCGAAACTGTTTGTCTTTGTCATTAAGAACAGGATTCTGGCTTCACCATTCAGCCACATCTGATCCTCTGTTTGTGTTGTATGTTTTTTACGTTATTTTAAAGTTACGTGGTTTGAAATTGTATGAACCGTAAGATCTCTGCCAAAATTTTAGGATATAATATAAAATATAAAAACATAGCAAATATAAAATACACAATACAAAATAATAATTCTACTGATGTCTAATTTTGAAAAATCTTGTATTCATACTTTCTTCATTTTCAAATTGTCTTATCCCTCATAAAGAATTCTCTTCTGCCGAATAAATGTTGTCGAGGAAATATCGCATTCGCGGCGTGTTAAAAAACAGTTTTTCACTTTAAAAGCCCTCTTTTTAAATCGTCCTAGAGGAAAGCGGCGAGTCGAACGTTTTCAGCCGCGTACGCGCTGCTCGAAAACCATTTTCCAAGATGAGCAGCAGCCCGGCTACTGCTGTGTACTTACACAAACGCTGGCGAAGTCTTTTCATTTCCGGCGAACATTATGCATAGCAGCTGCCGCTATATCGGAATACGATTATTTTCCATGGGAATGGTATTGTTACATCGCTTTGGCTATCCGCGAAATTCCCGGTAGACGCACTCCCACTCCCCGAGGTGTATTATCTCCTCGCGAGTGAATCGACTCTACTTCGGGAAAAAAAAATCTAGGCTACGACGATTTTAGAAAGCGGCGTATGAAACTCGGAGATATTCAATCTTCTGCTGTGCAAATGCACTGTTCCATATTCTTTTAGTTACGCAATCCTTCGTTCGTTTCAAACGAAAAATGTTTCCCTCCCGATTTAAGATTGCATGAGCCATAAATAAGATATTCGCTTAAAATTTAACGCGAAACCTAGCGATACTTTTAGGACGTTAATGTACTATATTTATATTTTTTACATTTGAGGGGAATATAATGTTGGCAGAGATAATTTTAGATTAACAGAAGCTTAAATAATAATTATAAATTATTATATTATATTATATATATTACATGTATTATATTTAATATATTGTATATTATAACAACAAGTAGTTAACAACTGAGAACCCAGAAACAACTATAAATTCCAGCACTAGGGTAGCTACATCAATTATTATAAAATATTCAAGTATAGATTGATATAACATAATTAAAGAGTTTGATGCATTAATTCTCTAAATCGAATCTTCTATTATTCCTTAGAAAGAGACTTCCGGGTGAAAAGATCTTACAAAGAATATCCCTGTCTAGGACTAGAATTGCTATACTTGTCCGGAAAAAATAGTTTCTGAAGGCAGAAGGTTTCTCGCAAATTACCCCTAAGCCGAATCCTTCCTAAGAAAACCAGCCGCTTTCTGTCGATCGAGTCTAGTCTAGAGTCTAGACGAACTTTTGTAATATCGAGAGATAGTCGCGCAGTTCCTCGAGGGTAGACAGAGAGGGGATTCGGCCCGGAACCGGAAACGCGGCTGCTTTCATCTCCCCGTTCGTCCGTGCGATGAAAAATAAAACGACTACAGTTTTCGACGAATCGATCCCGCCGTGAATTTCCATGCTCGATCGAGGCTTGTCTGCGGCTTTCGCAGGCCTGAATCGAGGGGTGCGAAAATAAAAATGTTTACTCCCGACGCTACCAGACGGGTTCCATTACTCAAATACACGGGGACAAAATCGGAATAGGATATTTATTGTGTATAGGGATTTGTATCATTGAATTCATGGTCCAGTCTTTTCAGGTCATTTCTGAGGTAATTGTTTGACGATGTATGTTATTTATAAAATCAGATCTGACTAATTGTGAGACTGTCATATTGCTGTCATCAGAAATAGAGTTATTGTTAATTTTTTTATACAGAATGCTATTATAACTAAATTCTATAAAGAATGCCTGATGCTTTGAATGAGATCAGGTCTTCTTTATAGGGTAATTTATGTAAAGAATCGTATTTCAAATATTGTGATGATCAGTAATGATTTTAGAGAATCTGTAGCAGCAATAAACTCATGTGTTGAGGTGTTGAAATTCTTAATACATACTGGAATTCAGAAATTGTTATCGAGAGCACAACAATTTCAATATTTTCTAATACATAGTTAACGTAGTTGCTAATGACTCTTGTAGTTGATGCAATCTTTATGAAAAAGAAAAGAATGATTGAATGTTTTAATTCTTATCATTAATTTTGACACATTATAATAATAAAATTGCAATATCTTCACTTTTAATAGATGTAGCAATTTGTGTCGTGTCCAGTTTCGAATTTCACGTGGATCTAACATCAGGTTTGAATTTTCGTCAGGTAAAATTCTCAGGCAAAGATGATTTATTGCTTCCTCGACAAGCGCAGAGTCATCGTCGCACCGATAATACCTTCGCCGCTTTCTACCGTTAAACGAGCCTATCGTCGATTCCCGATCGAATTCCCTCGGCTTTAGTCAGCCGGGGAAACGATTTCCTTAATTAGTCGCCGCGGTCAGGTGCAAACCAGGAAGTCGACGCACGACTTTCTTCAAGGAGATCCGCAGTGCTTGTACAATGCGAATTCTGCGCGTGCCGCCTTTCAAGAAATTATCTCCTCTTTTTGTCTGGGTCGACCGTAGCTTTTAATCTTCCAAGTGCTTATTATCTATCAGAAAATCTGACGATTAGTGCAAAAAGGGGAATCATTCATCTCAATTGAAGGACTTTGATGAATCACATGTAATAAATCATGAATAATTTTAAAAGCTGAATTACACATTGTAAATCATTTCTACATTTTTAAAATGAGTTTTTTTACCATAAGCCAGTCAATATAACTCATTTATGATTTTATTACTTAGATTTTATTACTATATAAAAAGAACTTAAATAATTTTGTGTAAAACATTTTAGTTTTGAAAATTAACTCATTTCAGGCAAAATAGGAATACACCATCTGGCGATCTAGTGTTAAAACTATTAGCATAAATGTTGAATTCTGCCTAGGAGTCCGAGTGGTTTCTAATTAAATATCGGCGGACACGCAAGCTGTGTTCGCTGGTTGATTGACAATGTACCGGAGCTGCAGTGTACGTAGGTCGTGTAACGCGTCCGGGTTAAGTTAGGTATCGACCTGCGAAGTTTATTGTCTACAAGGGTCGGCGACCATTAATTGCGGGTTGCAGTTGGATTATTTCTTCCCGGGTCCCCGCGGCCGGTGCCAACAGTTAAAGAAGCCGATAAACGAGCTGTTAATTTGTTGTAACTTAGCCGTATTCGGGCGCGGGGGTCGCCGGCACCAACTGTTGCCACTAAATGCCACTGAAAACCGGTTCCCCCCTCGGCGGCTGCTGCCGCTGCTGCTCGCGTGCAACTAACAACTCGGCCCGCGCCGCTGTTCAATTTATGTACGTTCCACTGTCGACACGATCCTCCAAAGGTGACTCGCATTCGTTTCGTTAAGGTTCCACGAGCCGCAAGATCTCTACCAAAAGCTTCAGAAATGTGGTCAAGAACTGAAGAAAAAAATTTATTATACATCACTATATTAGTAATTTTAAGGTATTGAAATACACTCTGGTGTGACATAATGAAATTTCGATCTATCAGTTTTCTAAATGAAATCGTGTACCCGATTCACGGGATTTGCTATGCTAAGAGAGACCCGGTAAATTGTTGATACCTTTCCCCGCGCTATCGGTAGGGAAAACAGTGTCTGGGGCTCGTTAACACGAGGTTTTTCAAGCAACGTCGGGGCGAGGTTTTATTTGAGAACGCGTTGAACATTTTTTATGCGCCACGGCCCCTGAAAGGGATATTAAGAGAAACTCTCGTCCGCGTGAAAAGGACGCGAAAACTTGGAACGCTACTTCTCAAAGAATTTTCATTCGCCGCGGCGCGGTGCGGCGTGCGCGCACGCCGGGGATAGGAAAGAAACAGAATAATGCCGCGAGGTGGCAAATCTCACTTTCCCTTGTTAACGACCGGGTAAACGACGACCTTAGGACGACCGTCTCACGCAATCACGTAGTAAAACGTGATGGGTGAACGCGTGACGCATGCCATGTTTCCTAATGAGATTATACTCCTGGATAATAGATACATTTTTATCCGGGATCAGGTATGTTGAAAATGCATTTCTCGTACGAATTAATTTCGTCATTTAAATGCTGCGCATTCACTTCTGATCTTTTAATTATAAACCTGAGTCTCTCGCAATCTTAAAAAAATATAATAAATACTTCAGATATGTGAAACTCCTCTAAAACTTAATGGATGCCATATCTCATTTTTGGATAAATTAAATTGCAATAAAAATAAAATCCAATCTTGTATTCATTGACAAAATATAATAAACATTTGAGACAGATGAAAGTCTTTTAAAAATTAAATAGCTGCTATCACTTATTTCTTTAGTGAACAAATTAAATGGAAATAATAATAAATTTAGGCCAGACTTGAATTCATTAAAAAAATACAATAAATACTTTGAGACAGATGAAACTCTTCTAAAAATTAAATGGAAATGATAATAAATTTAAGCCAGACTCCTATCCATTGAAAAAATAGAACAAATATTTGAGATTGACGAAAGTCTTTTAAAAATTAGATGACTCTCGCGTCTTATTTTTTCAGTAGATAAACTAAATCGAAAAATTCGTGGCGTGGCAAAGCCTGGTTCGAAGTCTGGCTGGAAGGAAAGCCGATCAGCGAGGGGTGAATTTGTTTATACAAAACGGCACGGAGGGAAGCTTCCGGGCTTTCAATGCCTTGGAATAAGAGGATTGAAACGGACGAGCTTATGAACCGCGTCATTTCGCTCGCGTCAGGATATACCTACAAGTGTATCCATCCTACGCCCGTTTAGGGGATTTTCTGGTAATAGCATCTCCTCCACGTATCCTCCCTCTCAAACATTTCCCACGTTCTCGCCAAGATAATCGTAAGCTTTTTGCCAGGAATTCACAGATTAATGAAAATATACTCCGCATACTTAAAACAGAACTTCAGGAAATGAAATCTGAATCCAGACTTTCAAATGTCGACTCACTTTTTACAAAAATTTATTAACAAAATAAGACATTTTATTTAAAGAGCAACAGATAAGGGATTGCAAAATTTTCATGGTTGAACCACTTACCGATCACTGCTTATCCTTCAGCCTCTGGAACAGAAACAGGAAAATATTTGTGAAACGAAGTATAAATTTAATTTTCTTTATTAAATGCTAAAACGCAATTCCACGGATTTAGATCTTCGCGTGGAAAAAAAATTAGACTCGTTTCCGAGGGAAATTGCTAGGCGCGATAACTTCTCTGGCCGTGAAAAGGAAGAGTTATTTCGGCTGAAAAATCGGCGGCGAAGGGAAGGGGGGGACACAAAGGACGTGGATAACGCGAGAAGAAATGTGCTATGCATTTTTGCTCTCAGAGGACTTATTACTAATTTCGCTCTCGCCTTGTTCCAGAGCGCTTTCATAAGTTAAACTGAATTATTTCAGCTGATTCGCCTCTTCGGCCTTTAAATAGGAATTCAAACCTTTCAGCTTCCGATTGCTATGTTCGAATTAGGAAAATGGCCAAAATGTGGTAATACCATACCCTGTTAAGTAGTATTCATGTCGAACATGTTCACGTCGTTGCTTACTATTACTTTATTAAATGCCCGGTTTTCGCTTATTGCTTTTTGACAGGATTTCACATAAAGTGCTTTCAATACCGGGAACGAGATTCTAAATATGTTTCCGAGACTGGATTTTTCCAGCGTATACAATAGTCAAACGTAGAATGGAGTCCATAGGTATTTTTAGCGAGCTTTCGGTTCAGCGATTCGTCGACGCACGTGTGCTTTCGACGTTGCAAGCTGCGCTTGTTTTGCTTGACGCAATGCGGCTGCACTCGGTGGTACAGTTGTAAGCAACGAAAGAGAGAGGAGGAGGAGGAGGAGGAGGTGGAGGATTCTTGTTTTGTCGTTCAGTCGCCGAGGCGAAATAGACTCCAATCGAGCATTTCCTGTTTTGATCGACGATTATCGATCCCGTCAATACGTTCTGCCATGCAATCTTTCCTTTCACAATGTCTCCCGGCATTTAATATCAAAATGTATCAAGTTTTATTCTGGTTGAAATGTTTATAGTTTAATGAACTACGATTATGCTATTTGCAAGTGCTACGAAGATATCAATGCAATCTTTTCTTCTGCATTTGATAAAGCAATTATTTTATTTAAATTTTAATAGCAGAATTAATAAAATGTTTATTCTGATAAAAATGTTTTCGAATGTGTGAGATAAGAGATTTAAGTTTAATTACAAGAGGCAACCGTATGAGCATTTTCTATTACCTTTCATTGAGAGAAGAATCTCTAAATTAATGAGTTGCAATTATTCTAATTCCAAATGCTACGAATATATTAACGAGATATTTTTTCCTGTATTTAAAACAACGATTATTTTATATAAATTTTGATAACAGAATGAATTCATTATTCTGGTGAAAATGTTTTCAAACGAGTGAGCTACGATTATTAGACAGGGGATTTAAATTTAATTACGAGAGGCAACGTATGAGTATTTTCTATTACGTTTCACTGAGGGGTAGGGTTGAAAGGATTAGAAAAGAGCGGCGGTTCACGCGTCTGCGAGCTCGGACACAGGGTAACTCGCGCACCGAAAAATATTCCACGCGTTTCCGGTGTCCGTCAGCTGCGTTTACCAGCTTTGAATTAAAATGTAATTTCAGGCTGGGCGCGGGTAAGTAAAGGCGGGTCGCGTAAACGCGAAAAATCCGCGTGGAAATGAAAAGCCCGGTAAAACTGAACATTATACATACAAATGGCGCCGTTAATAGATGTACGCGTTGCGAAAATGTCACCGCGACGCGGTTATCCAAACGTTTCCCCTGTTTTCCCCGCCGTTAATGGGCGCCGGGACGCATTTATGAAGCGAACGCCTTCTAAAATGTCCCTTCGTTAAATNAAAAAATGTCATTTATAATTTTATGCAATAAGTTATGATATTCTTTCTTATAAGTGCATTCAATAATTTCACGTCTGATTCTATTTTTATATCTTACAAGGTTAGTATGAGATTTGCCTACGACTAATTTNATCCACCGTCCTCGTTCCTTTCTACTTTATTAAGAATTGATCCGACAGATAAGATAAAACCAACAATTCGCTAGACTACTGCAGATCTTTACGTAAAATGTACATTTTTTAAAAATGTCATTTATAATTTTATGCATTGCAGTAAGTTATGATATTCTTTCTTATAAGTGCATTCAATAATTTCACGTCTGATGCTATTTTTATATCTTACAAGGTTAGTATGAGATTTGCCTACGACTAATTTATTGCTAGTGTACTTTGTCGGAAGGCTCCCGCAAAGATGTATGATTCGTTGAAGCGTTTGAAGCATGCGGGAGAGCAATCTCGTGACCACCCACGGACTGCACTGCTACTTCTTACATTTTTTACGAACCCTTGCAAAGAATTTGGGATCTCAATGATGGCAATTTTGTCATTAAACAGCATTTACCAAAATTTTCAGAATTTGTAAAATATCAAAAGTGAATATTCGGTAAAATAAATTATAAAATTGTGAATATAAAAGTGTTTCAATATAAAATGATTGATAACATAGAATCAATGTTGTCAAAAGTTAAATAAACGCATTGGTTGTCAATCTTGGCGGGGTTGATTTAAATCATGCCATAAAGTTTCTTCACAAGATAAAAATCAGAAAAGACGTTTAGATCGCCTCCTTTAATTGAGACACCTTGTATAAGAATGAGACAAGATGAGAAGGTCCGATTGCGTTCGATTAATTAGAAGACAAGAAATCTCCATTGGCTACGGTTCCAAATAACAGTTTCTTATTACCGTCTTGCGAGGGCAAGGCGTCCAGGTTCTTGTAAGTACGCGGTTGTAAAACACCGTGATACAACGTCGCCCTATAATCCTCGGCGGCGACAACGCCGACTTTTTCCCCCGTTAATGAAGAAACACTGCGAAAACTACCGTTACCACGCCAGCTACGTTAATTAATTAGCCGATCTTCTTCGTTACGCGGCGAAAGAAACGCGCCTCGACGAGATAATTAAGGAATTATACGGTTTAATTATCATTCGAGTGTCGGCCGAATTATTTTCGTTCCTTGCTTTAATTGGCGTCTGGTCAAAGGGAATTTTGCCTCGTTTTATTTATCTTATTTTCAGGATTTTATACTTCAGGATATTTAATGAAATTGTTAAGAGGCCTCATCGCTTCTAAGAATTATTCCTTGAATTTATTTATTCAAATTCTATTAATAACAATTATACAATAAAAATTTGTTTAATAATATAATTTTAATAGAATTCATTTTCCGGATTGATATAATTTTGTTATAAATGCATTGCATCTGCAGTCTGAGTTTTAAAACTCTTATTTTCTCCTAACAGGATTTTCCGGAAATGGAGAGATTTTTGGTAAGGCAAGCCGGGGAGTAAATAAGATCGCGGTTTTAGAAAAGCTCGTTTCGCCTGGCCGGCTCCGTGTTTGATCGCGGAAGCTCCTTTTACGAGGCAATAACTACGCACATTAAGATTGCCCGAAACGCGAGAACTGCGATGTTATCGTTAACCAATACGATATTTACTAAACACTGTCCACCTTCCACCGTTACTTCTATTATTAACTCGCTAACTGTTTTTAGCCGTGTCTAACGTCGAACGTTTAAGACCAGTTATTGGCATCGACCAGCTACGATAATAGATAATTTTCAGCTTTGTCAAATCGAACGTCAGTACTTGATCGTGAACAACGGTATTGTGATTGTGTTAGAACCGCATCAGTTCAATGTCCAAATAGAGTCAGAAATACAACAGTTTGGAATGTAAAGTCTGAGGAGAAACCCAAGTCAGTCTGAATGTACAGTGACATCAAAGGATTCCGGATCAGCTCTGTAGAGGATTCCTGAAACATACCACGCTTGCGGTATTAACGAAATATATCGAAAGCATAGCAAGTGCCATATTTTTTGGCTATACTTTACACAGCTGGTCCGGAATCCTTTGAGGTCTCGATACGGAAATTAGAAAACAGAGCAAATGTAATGAGAAACACTGCGTCCCATCGAAGAACGACTTTTACAGGAAAAACAGACTCAAAATTCCATTGTGAATCTCTTTCGTATAATCTTTTTCGACAATAAAAAAGGCATTGTTAATACAGAGAAAATTTTCAAAATTCACTATAATAGCCCGTTTCACTTGTATCTAGTTTTCCTGTATAATTTTACATAAATATTTCTAATACCGGTTTAAACTATCGTTTGAATAAACAATTTCTCTTAGCGCTTAAGGATTGAGAGATCCGTCGAGCTTTTGATATTTTGCACGTTCCGAAGCGGAACGCGTCTAGCAACAATTACGCAGCCGGCTTAGCCCCGGTAATAAACCATACTTTGTATTAGCTAAGCTCAAGAATCCTGGATCTTGACGATAAGCCTGATTTACGAGCGTTACACGCCGCCGTATCGAACCCGGCGCGCTGCTTCTTCGACTCGATTTTCCTTCTACAAGCCGCGGAATAAATTTCCGCTCCTAAAACCGAACAGCGCAGAGCACGAGAGGAATCGAGTACGTATCTTTTTTTTTTTCTTCTGCGGCTAGAAAAGTATAGGACCGGGG
>SMSR01012236.1:7570-22623 GCA_019453355.1 Ceratina japonica
GCTGAGTTACTCGCTGATCAATTTGCGAGTGTCTATAAAGATGCGTTTGCATTGTCTTCCCCTCTTCAACCGCACATTGAGACTCATTTGTCTTCCATCGACCTCCTGGCGACGCCTGACCTTGCATCGGTCGGTACTTTGTCTCCGCGTAGCATATCCGATTTGTTTCGCAAATTGGGTAACAATAAATCCCCGGGCGATGACCGTGTCACGTCTTTGATGTTAAAAAACATTACGCTTAAAGTTGCGTGTCAGTTCTACTATATTTTTCGCTATTCCATCTTGCATGCGTATTTTCCGAACATTTGGAAAATTGCCCGTGTCTCTCCTATTCACAAACCTGGTAAGCCGGGTAATTTGGCGGCCAGTTACCGACCCATTAGTTTGCTGAGTATTACGGGTAAGGTTCTCGAGTTGTTTATGCTTAACGCTATTAAAAATAATCTAAATGACAATAACATCATTATCCCGGAGCAATTTGGCTTCAGGGAGCGTCATTCGACGGTGCAGCAAGTTTTGCGTCTTTCGCAGCGCATTATTGATGGGAAAAATACTAAGCGTTCCACCGTCATGGTCCTGCTTGATCTAGCCATGGCATTTGACTCCGTTTGGCACGATGGCCTATTGTTTCGGCTCTGTCAATACCAGTTTCCTATTGGGATTATAAATTTCATTCGTTCGTACCTATCNGATCGAGATCCTCTCTTGCGGACCGAAGAAATTGAGTGTCAGCTGCGGCGGAGATATATCGCGCGGAAAATTTGTCTGTCGCGAGTTAACGAGAAATATTGATTGTTAACTTCGGATGTCCTTCGGACCGAATTTCTGAGACGCTGCATTATTACTTTCGGGTATGGGTATTGTGTGGCGGCATGCTAAAACTGAAGCGAGATGAAAAAGATGCATGAAACGACTGACCCAGTTCTGCATAAATCCTATTAACATATTTCACTTAAAACTTGGGACAGAATACTATATAAAGATTGGTCTATAAATACTGTATTACCATAATGCGATTTTACTTTTTATTAGACCTCACAGAATTCGATATTAAACCATTCCCCCGCCGCACAGGCGGTTTTTGTGGCCAAAAGTCGATCTTTCAATGTCCGTATTTAGAAAAAAACTAAGATTCCTTCGAAACATCCAAATCCAAAATGTTAGTCATTTTAATTGTCTAATGAGGTATAGCGTGCTGAAGATAAAATCGTAAAATTGGACTTAATATTAAACGGGTTAGATACTTATTATAGACTAGTAGAATACAGGTTTAAATGATGGGTTTACATTTGCTAATAGATATATTTGAAAAATTTAATTCAATTCTAATTATTTTCTAATCCATGTACGGACAGCGCATTGTTAATAACACTTTGATCTTTGAGAAGATTTAAAAAAAGTTTATAAGTGACAGGCATCAAATTCGTTTCGTAGGAAAGCTTAAACATTAATTTAATAGATTATATGAATTTCAGTTGCTACCTCTTGCAACTTTTAATCCTGCATCGATTTAAAAAAATAATCGTCGCGCGTCAAGGAACTGCAAATCAACGATTCTAAATAAAGTCCAACAATAAGAGAAAGCTATTGACATTTTTTCTTATAATAGCAGTTTATTATAAGAGATTTTTAATATAAATTTGTGTAAAATGTATCAAACGATAGTGAAATTTCCTTTCTTCTTGAGACAAAATGAAATTCATACTGTTGAAAAGTTTGCTAGTGTCAAAGTTGTAGTTCATTACTGCAAATATTTGTGTTACACAATACTATAATAATATAACATACAATAATAATATAACATACGAAAAATTCCAATCGAACACTATCGAAATAAAGATTTCCTAATTTAGATCGCGAATTACTCGTCCACGAAACGCTGCACCGCATCGTACTGCAACTATCGTTCCGAATTTTTTATTTTTAATGTCAGACTCGTGATTGGCGACCTCAAAAACCTTAGGTTAGGTTAGGATATTTTGACTTTCGGCCACAAAAACCGCCTTTGCAGACCAGTGTGCACTGATTCGAGTTACACAGACTCGATCTACGTTTTAAATAAATTCTCTCACTTGTAATAACTTATTTACAGGCTCAAACGTCCAAGTATTTCCATTTTAATGACAAACTTTCCGAATTTTAATATATTCAAATAAGGCAGGTATGTCGGGAGCAACGAAAGAGTGATCAGGCGTCTAAAAAATAAAACGCACAAATAAGACGAGCTGAAAATGTACGTGGTAAGAGGAACAAAGGACAGCGGGAGAGAAGCGTGCGCAAAACAGGTGCACAAAGGGTAAAGCACAGCGTAGGGAGAATATGTAATGAGGATTAAAGCAGAGCAGATTTTTTTAAGCTCTCAGCATACTCCAGTGCTCGTGAACTTTGTCCGGCAGTAAATTATTTCATTGCTTAGCAAATCATTTCGAATTAAATTTCATTAATGCGAGGCGTTGCTCCCCGCAATTTTAAAAACAATTTAATTATAATAGTATATACATATATATAATTGAACCGTGTCCCCTTTGAAGCAAAAATGTGTCTTGGCGAGCGACGAGGTCCTTTGATATAGTACGCAGGTCTTTCATAAATTATTACTTCGCAGAATTACCGAGTCAAGAAACGGGCCGCGGCTTAAAAACAATCTACACCGTCACAAAGGAGCAATTAATTCCCATCACATTGCGCCGGGGCTTATGCCGCGTTTCAAGAGTTCTGTCGCGTGTTTACGCCTCTCCCGGTTCCATTGTTCGTCGCGTCGCTTTTTACCACCGCGAGGAAAACATGACAAGCTCTCTCGGAACAAGCTTACACTTTCGGCCGTCTCGAACCTGATTAACATGCACATTTATGCGTATCGCACACGCGCGCGATAGATCAAGCGGTACTTCCGTTTGGTCGGTAAGTCATTTCGCGATTGGAAATCGGAACAGGGGCGCGGGGGTGCGCGGAACAGAGCGGATATCGCGAGGTCGAGTTCGCTCGCGAAAGGAAGAGAAGGAGGCCGGTGCCGCAAGGACAAAAGGGACAAAGAGGTGGAGGTATTCTTCGCACGGAGGAGAGAAAAGTAACCGGGAGAGAAAAGCACTCCAAGTACAATGTTTCCCTCTGTTGCGGCGGAATTTGCCTTCGAAAATATCGTTTAGATCGACCGAGGGGTGAACGACGCGGTGGGAAGGAGAGGCGGTACGCGCGATAGACGGAGCCGGCTCGATGCTGGCCGAACGAGAGGGAAGAAGACGTGGGCTAGGTTTCAGAGAGCCCCGGTCCCCGGACCCACGGTGAAAGTGAACAAGGAACGGGGACGAGGGTCGCTGGCGCAAGAGGCAATCCTCGGGTCAGGTAACCCTGGATTGCCCATTTCCAGTTTACTGCTAATTCATTCAAATTGTATTTGTTCCCAAATATACATTCTATTCTCCGGCTTTGCCTCCTTCCATTCGTTTCTCGCTACGACGACTAGATGCACGTATACGTGTATCGCTGACGCGCGCGAGTAGGTATACTTATACTATACAAAAGCCTTGTACAGAAACGGAGTGCCAGGGTAGAACTGTACATCTATACATACAAGTATATATCCACGTATCTATGTGTATACAAAGTGGATCAGATGTAACGTGAAATTTATTGATATCTTAAATATTTCCATATCATGTAAATAATGTAAAACACAGAACGAGGCAAAATAACGCTTCAAGATCTTCATTACGTCATCACGTACTTTCGATCTCGAGACATTACTATATAATTCTTCAACACGGAATCCTTAAACATCATCAAATCAACCTTAAAAATATCGTATAGCAATAGGAGAGGTTCAACCATTCGTCTCGTTCTCGAAAAAAAAATTGGAACTTGCGATAATTCATTGATTTCGAGATAAGAAGATCCGAAAATGTATTCTGAAGAAGGACGAATGCAACACTCTTCCCATGGAGTGCATTGTATGTAGAGCGTCAGTGGGACGTGATCATCGAGAGTGGTCTTAATCGCTGTTCATGAGTGGAACGTTAATCCCAAGGAGCGGCGCAATCGGCGAGTTTGCCACTTTCTTCGTCAAGCTCTCGCTTCGTGACACGGATGCAGAACACGGCTCGAAGGGACGGTCGGATTCATCTCCTACTCGCGGGAAGGGGAATGTCAACAGAAGGCCGCGAGAAGACGCGGGGGGACACCTACTAATTTCTTCCGGGGGAAAAGTTCCCGGGGCTGGGAGCCGCCGCGCCGCGCCGCGCCGTGAGGGATAAATTATTGAAAAACCGAAATTGAAGGACGAGGGAGGCGGGCACGGCGCGCGTTCAACTTCCCCGGAAACTTTGCTGCCGCTGAAATCGCTGGAACTCGGTCTGCCGTGAAATATCGCGGGACATCGTGGCCGGATTTACCGCCGCACCGTTTTCTTCCCCCCCTCTCGCTTCTTGCTGTTCGCAACGTTTTCCTTACAGCGGGTAAATAGCAAACATGCACGCTTCCGCTTTCTTGATCTAATTTCTCCTTCGGACAAGCATGCCAATTAAACAACGGCAAGAATTAAATTCAGCGTTCTTATTATTAAGCGATAAAGCAAAAACTTCTTCCTGTTTTGAGCAGTGAGAAAGAGCGGTCTTATTATTATGGATAGAAGCTGTTGGGTAGGTCTGAGTAAAGTATGTTTATTCTACTGATAAGATTTACTGGTTCGCTCTTTCTGGGTTTTTGGGACAAGGCGATCGGATTTAGGGATTTCCTTGATTTGTTGGTTTTTCTATCTTCTTATTGTAAGACTCCTGTGACATTTAGGTATTTCTTACAAAACTACGTTTTCATGCGATACACAAGGACAACACTATTCCATGTTACACTTAATACAATTTTAAATAATGAACACTTTATTATTCTTTTAAACGAAAATTAAATTTTGTCATGTTAAATTACGAATTAAGTCTTGAATAATTTCGAGTTATATAATGATTCCAAATTGAACGTGAATGCTATTCGTGAAATTGGAGTGTATATATAGATCTGGAACTTAATGTTTGAACATTATAAAATTGGTTTCGGATATTTTAGTACGAGAATATTCTTACCTAAAATCAGATAAGAGAGAATATTTCAGAGATTTTACTGCTGATACTGATTCCGCTGCGATAAAAGAAACTAAAAAGGAATTCCCCTTTCAAATATCGATATAGATGTACGATAAGATGAAATTTCGATTGCTACGACGGCGTAAACATGATATGGGCGATATTAGCAAAAATAAAAGAAATCGAGTACAGAAAAGCACTTCCGTCATGTTTCATAAATAAAATTTACACAAAACTAGGGAAAGCAGCTTCATGGGAACTCAAAGTGATGAGACGAGATAAAAATTCGGGAGAAGTTCAGAACTATTCCTAAACTATAACGAGCAATTCGCATACTGTAATAGCCTCGAGTGACTCAATCCTAACTATTCTCGAACTTCAACAAACCAGGTGGAGTACAAACATTCCCCGTATAATCGCATAAATTTCCATCTAGGCGTACAGCCTAATGCAGTGGCCGACCGACAAAGCAAGTCTATATCAATTTTTGTTACCATCAATGGCTTATCAAGCCGAAATTTACGACTCGCCGTACGTATTCACAGTCAGGTGGTAGTTCGCAAATCTCAACGTTACGACGTCCCACGCGCTGAATTTTATTACTCTCGACCCGGAACAAGTGAAATTTACAGCGGATCCGCCGCCGGAATCTCATCAGCGTTTAAGGGTTTTCCGAGAACGTGTTCCCGGCCCCCGAACGCACGTCCCGCGTTATCGGAATATAATACAAGCGAAACTAATAACGAAAAACTTTGCGAGTGCGAAGAGGGCAAGAACGGAGAAAAGGGCGGGAAGGAGGGTGACACTAAAATGAAACGAGTCCTTTTATTCGTGTATCGGGGATGGCGGTGAAGGGGAATGGTCGAAGGAGGCTGCCGGTGTGCGAGGCATCGGGAATGGAAAAATTCGCGATTCCCAAGTGTTCCGTATCGGTAAGCCCGATCGATGAGGAGTGATCGAGATTCAGTTAGCATAACAATACATACTCTCCGACTTGCCTCCCTCCGTCTCTTTGACACAGTTCTCTCTGGCTACAGTGGATGGCTTTCCACGTAGCAACGGACGGCGTCGAATCAATCAGAAGCACGTTTCGACGTCGCCGGAGAACCGAGACCGAAACCGCGTGACAATCGATATTTTACCCCGCCTACGCGACACGCGTCTCCGGTCCCTCTCTCCTGAGGTATGTACATATGCCTCTAACCGAGCCCGGAAACGGTTACGGTGAACCTTTACCCAATATACGCTGCACTGCTCGCCGCGAGTATAGGTATAAATGTAATCCCGCCTGATAGTATTTGAAAAGTCGTAAAGACGCTTTCGCCGGAATAAGATTTCGACCGCGAGTTGGCAATCGAGGCTGAAAAATTGGGCTTACGAAATTTCAACATTTCTCACGCGAAACGTGAGAATGGATCGTGGAAATCCGGAGCTCCTCTTACTGATTCAATACGAACGTAATAACTCGACGTCCATCCGTTTAATTACTTCTTAATTTTGTCTACCAGTTACGCAAGGTATTAAGGCAGACTTTATTAATTTGGAACAGAAGTGAGAGCGTAAGAAATCCAATAAGGTAAAGAAAGAAGCCGGGGGCGAAGGCGCGAGGCGCGAGGAAACCCAATAAGAGAAACGCGCAACAGAAGACGTCGTATTCTTGCTAGGAACACAGGGGAAATAAACAATTCTTCTAAAGAGCACTGAAGAACAAGAACGAGAGAAGGCAGGGAGGGGAACAGTCCTCGGCAAGATGGAAGAAGGAAAAGCAGGAACAAGAACGTTCGCGAAGCTACCCGAGTCTGCCGAGGGGTATTCCGTTCCCTCTTCCGGATTTATGGATTTCATTATTGTTGGCTGCGGTTGGTTACACCGAGCTACCGAGACCGTTCGCCGTCGCGCACTGGAGAATAGCTGAGCGGACTGACATAGGGCTGTTTGGCGACCGGAGCGAACAAAGAGGAGAAAGCCTGCCTAAACTTAAACTTGCTGCCCGTTTGCATTTTATGAGCAACCAGCGAGTACCTACGGACCAATAGGAGTCCCGCTCGAACCGAACCTCGTACGTTCATCCTCCTCCGCCCTTTTTTATAACATTTCATCCTAATAGAATAAGCTCGCGTTAATTCGTGAGATTTCTTCGTCCTTAATTAAGGAGGTTGGGTACCGGAATGAATATGATAAAATCGTTTTGAAAATTATTTTAATCTACTAGTGGAAGCATGAAAAATATTGTGTTAAAGTTTCAGAACGATTGACAACGTAGTTTTTAAATAAATCTATGTCAAACTTATATCCTTCTACACGGGCTCTTATGGGAGATAGAAGAAATCTTGTCATTATTGTTAAATAGACTTGTTAAAAATGGTAAGATCGTTAAGAGTAAAAGTATAATAAAATCTTGAAACATTTTTGAACAATTTGAAACAAGAAGAATGTGAATTTACAACTGAATTGTTTCGATAATTGAACGAAAAGGAAACATATTGATAGGATTCGCGTTGCCAGATTTCACAAAACATTTTTAATTCAACAATATTAACTTTTATGTCTATCGCAAGGACATTTTTATATTCTTAACACTAAATAAAGTTATATCATACTAATTTCTTTGTAAATTCATTGATAAATACGATATTTAACGAATTCAAATTTTTTTATCTAAGGTTGGTATCACGACAGAGCACTATAAGCATAGGACTATCGCTCTCTCCGCCTGCACCGCGAGTGATCTACCCAACGTCCTTAAGAACTGCAGTCGTTTGAAATGGCGGAACCAGCAAGTATTTCTGTTCTCTCTGTATCTAACTTGTTATTATATACTTAGTATTAAAATTGAAAAGATGAATTGTAAAGCTGAGACAAATTCATCCGTGCTTAACCTATTTCACCTCCCTCTATCAGCCAGCCCTTTTGCTATAGCGAGCATTTTGCTATACGTGGTAGGCAACCTCAGACCGCCGACACACTAGGTGCTACCGGTGTAGCAGGAGCCCGGGAACCCGGTCAAACCACCCATTACAGCCGAGCGTGTAACCTGAATTGCCTCTCTGTTCGGTTCCACCCTCTCTCAAACTCCATCGAGTAGATCGTGGCAGGCGTAAAGTAATGACACCGCTGAATCTTGAGGCTTTCCGCTGCCGCTGCCGCCGTGAGGCCGTGCCTTGAAATTTGCGCCCCGACCCAAAGAACAGCGCGACGCGACGCGACGCGGAGTTTGCGCTCGAACGGCCACCGGAAGGAACGTGACCAGGCACCCCGGCTCTGTCATCCGACAGGGGACTTAAGGGGTTTTCGCTTCGGTCGAGAGGATTGTTCAGAAACTTTCGAAAGCAGTTAAATTTATGTAATAAGGCTACGATTCTTCTTTGTTACCCGGAACTGGATTTTTCCTACCCATTAATTATGATACGGAAAGACGTGGTAATGACCACGTCGACTCTTTTCAATATTTATGTTACGCGATTATAGACCGGTTCTAAGTTCATGCTCGCTTAGAGCGATAGATCGAAGATGCGCAAATATCGTTTGTTTCAAATTGAATTCCTGTAGACGTTCTAGCCGTAATAGCATCTGGCCGGTATTACGTACGTAGGTGTAGAGCTGGCGAGCGCACGTGGTAAACGCGTACAATTTTCTCCGGGAGCCGAGGGTTCATTTATTCCGAGACCGCAACGGATTACGCATTTTCAAGGATCGGGTCGGAATCTCGGGCCAGTCAAAGGGGCATACGGGATTGGTAGAGCAGCAGGCGTCGATAAAATATTAACCGGGTCTCCGCGAGACGCCGTGGAATTTCATTACGCAAATTCCGTGCCGCGAAAGAATCGTGAAATAATTTACACCGGATCCGTCGTGACGACACGTCACGCGCACTGCCGTTCCTTCTCCACCGCTCGCGCGTCTCGCCGCCTCCTCCACCGTCCTCGGCTCTCTCTTCCTCTCTCTCTCTCTCTCTCTCTCTCTCTCCCCCACACGCCGCTCCACCGCGAGACAATAATACCGGGGCAAAATTGAGTCGGTATAGATGTTGGAATATGCGAACGAGTCGAGCCAGAGTGCACTGTTCAATAATTCAGCAGCGATAGTAGATCTTCATGGTGAGAGTTCTCGCCTTCCTTCTTCTCGCTTTCACCCTATTCCTGTTCCTCTCGCGAGCTACGAGCAGAGTCCCCCTTCCGCGTTCGCCGTTCTCTCCTCCGGCCTCTCGGCTGTCTTATCGGTCGCGTGCGATCTATTCGCGATAATGCAGATACGAGCGTGCATAATACACGACGATGAAAAACTGTTTCTGTTCTAGTCGCCGCTGGGACGAGTACCGTTGACGAATGATCGGTGATTAATTCGGAGCATTCGCGTCTGCATACATTACGGTTGTATCGAGTACAATCGCAGAAACATTTTCAGGTTGATTTGATGGAAATCTATTGAAATTTCTATACTCCTATCGCGGATACTGATCAAACGGTATTTATTGCTACTGACACGAGTAAAGAAATTAGTAGGTGTTCAACAACGTAGCACGGTTTTAAGTCACTTGAGCCAATTTCACAAACAATTTTATGACCAAATATGTATGAAATTCTACATCAATTACAATATTGATAATTAATTTTACTGTTTTCGTATTATTGTCTGAAATTATTAATTTATAGTCTTCAAATAACGGAATGTGCAAACTCCATTGCAACAATGACCTTTGATCAATATTTGGCAAAATATTTGCATTTTATCATCATTTCATGCGAAATTCACATTTAAATTCTGAACAATCATACAGTGTACAGCCCAATAAATCAGATATAATACACGTAATTGGAATCATAGTCATGGGAAGTATATGAATGTATTGTATATTGAGTGAATATATAAATCTATCATAGGATTTCGAGACTAGATTAAAGAATGCCATTGTCAAATTAAAATTACTTACATAATTTAATTTGTAGAAATTATAGTGACACGTAGCTACATTAAAATTCTGCCCGCTTGTATTGAACCTGAATCCCTCTAGCGAATCAATCATTTATATTTCGAAATTTGTATCGGTAGCTGAAGATCCAACGCGATCTCTGACACTGGTAGCTTTGAATATTGCATGAAAGGATGCTGCCTAAGCCACTGGAAGACCCCGGCAAAGGTATCTTGGGAGTTAACCCAATTTCGCCGTATTTAGTTCGACAAATAATAAACATGAAACCCATGAACAATTAATTAAGACTCACTTCTCCATCCAACTGTTTGATTATTTGGTCACAAATATTTGCGCGTCCGTTTGTATTTTATTAATGGAGTTTATGCCTCCCTCTGCTCGAAAGTAAGGATTCCAAGTAAACGAAAGCCAAAGAAAGAAAGGCAGTGTAAGGGTGTCGTTTATTCGTATCCCGGGACGATCGATCCGTCAAATTCTCGTTTATATCCACGGTACGCAGAGAACATTAACGGGCAAAATCTATTTCTGTACGTGCGGCACATAAATAAGAAAGTTGCGGAAGTTAAAAAGTTGAAGGCAGCCGAACACCGAGCGCGGCTCAAGGAGGATTTATCATCCTGGGAGGTCGGGGAAGGGTGGCGGCGCGGCGTGCCCCGAGGAACGACGAAAGGTGTTGTGCATCGGTACCGTTCTACTATTTTTGTTTATCGCCACCCGCCCTGACAATCTGGCCTGCCACCCGAGCTCACAATCGTGAATTATACGCCGATTTACAAAACCAATAAACCAGCCAGCTAATGCATTTCCAATTTCTTACTCACCAAATCTGATTTAGATAGCTCTGCACTTGAAACGAAATCAAAAACGCATATAACTAATTATTTCGATTTCCAGTTATCGAAGACTGACAGAGATAAGAGGATTCGTGGTCAAAGAAGTTTTTCAGAAAACATTATACACACAAAAGGACTGTACCTATCATAAACGCGTGTACTTTATACAAATTTAAAAGGCAAAATATAAACGCTGAGGGGCGAATGTACATTCGGTCGATGAGAAAGACAAAGAATCGAGATAGACGTATCTGCTATTTTAATGTCAAATATTTGGTAATGAATATCGTGGCGGAGAGATCGAAACAGGCAGAATGATATAGCAAGTAAGCTTTAATACCGCTGATTGGAAATCCGGATCGTTGAATGCCCGGTCTATCTGGCCAATGATTTCTCCGATAAAATCATCCTCCGATTTCCCCGTGTTCAAATCTCGGTTTACCAGCGTGAACGCCGAATATTAGCTAGAGAAATTTATATTGGAGCTGCAGACAGATTATACACCTTGTAAAAACCGCGATCATTTTACCATACGGCTAACAATCCGGCGCGATCGCTATTCAAAAAAATATTTCCGCTACATTTAAGCAACAAATATAGGCAACATTTCCAACGTTTCCTTTTCAATTTCTACATCTGTCGCATTCAAGTTGGAAGTAGAATAGCGCGTGGTCAGACACGATGAAATTAAATCTCAATTATTATAGACGAGACAGAACGAATCATGATCAATTTACAAATGAAAATTGCGATCGTTTATTCTCAATCGTAGTTCGAAGTTCATCAATGACAATGTTAGAGACATTCTCATCTTGGATGTGATTCAATAATAATGATCATCGTCTGATCAGTAATGAACTGTTGAATAAACGAAGAAACATAAATANAATCACAAATATTTGCGCGTCCGTTTGTATTTTATTAAGTTATGCCTCCCTCTGCTCGAAAGTAAGGATTCCAAGTAAACGAAAGCCAAAGAAAGGCAGTGTAAGGGTGTCGTTTATTCGTATCCCGGGACGATCGATCCGTCAAATTCTCGTTTATATCCACGGTACGCAGAGAACATTAACGGGCAAAATCTATTTCTGTACGTGCGGCACATAAATAAGAAAGTTGCGGAAGTTAAAAAGTTGAAGGCAGCCGAACACCGAGCGCGGCTCAAGGAGGATTTATCATCCTGGGAGGTCGGGGAAGGGTGGCGGCGCGGCGTGCCCCGAGGAACGACGAAAGGTGTTGTGCATCGGTACCGTTCTACTATTTTTGTTTATCGCCACCCGCCCTGACAATCTGGCCTGCCACCCGAGCTCACAATCGTGAATTATACGCCGATTTACAAAACCAATAAACCAGCCAGCTAATGCATTTCCAATTTCTTACTCACCAAATCTGATTTAGATAGCTCTGCACTTGAAACGAAATCAAAAACGCATATAACTAATTATTTCGATTTCCAGTTATCGAAGACTGACAGAGATAAGAGGATTCGTGGTCAAAGAAGTTTTTCAGAAAACATTATACACACAAAAGGACTGTACCTATCATAAACGCGTGTACTTTATACAAATTTAAAAGGCAAAATATAAACGCTGAGGGGCGAATGTACATTCGGTCGATGAGAAAGACAAAGAATCGAGATAGACGTATCTGCTATTTTAATGTCAAATATTTGGTAATGAATATCGTGGCGGAGAGATCGAAACAGGCAGAATGATATAGCAAGTAAGCTTTAATACCGCTGATTGGAAATCCGGATCGTTGAATGCCCGGTCTATCTGGCCAATGATTTCTCCGATAAAATCATCCTCCGATTTCCCCGTGTTCAAATCTCGGTTTACCAGCGTGAACGCCGAATATTAGCTAGAGAAATTTATATTGGAGCTGCAGACAGATTATACACCTTGTAAAAACCGCGATCATTTTACCATACGGCTAACAATCCGGCGCGATCGCTATTCAAAAAAATATTTCCGCTACATTTAAGCAACAAATATAGGCAACATTTCCAACGTTTCCTTTTCAATTTCTACATCTGTCGCATTCAAGTTGGAAGTAGAATAGCGCGTGGTCAGACACGATGAAATTAAATCTCAATTATTATAGACGAGACAGAACGAATCATGATCAATTTACAAATGAAAATTGCGATCGTTTATTCTCAATCGTAGTTCGAAGTTCATCAATGACAATGTTAGAGACATTCTCATCTTGGATGTGATTCAATAATAATGATCATCGTCTGATCAGTAATGAACTGTTGAATAAACGAAGAAACATAAATAGCTCGACTTCGTACAAACTAATCAATTTTTTATGACGCACTGGCGCACAAATGTCTTGTTCAAATCACAGGTGATAAAAGAGCACATCAATTCGTTGAACATTTATCAATACGCGATATAAAGTTTTGATAATTTTCTTTGTAAGAGAAGAAAATTAAACTTCAACCAACATTTGATATAACGCTTCTATCTCATTTTTTAATTACGTTCTTATAAATGCATGAATATATCTAACCTTGTACATTCTGCGGGGCTCAAGTAAAAAATTCGATAAACACCACTCGAAGCATCGAATTGAACAAACGATAATTTATGCGGTTTCGATTAAAACGATGTTCCAACAAAAAATATTTTTGAGAAGCAAATGAGCAGAGTCGACGGAAGTCGCTTATCCGAGTAAGTCGAAGCGAGTAACGTGGTGCACGTTCGTTCCTACGTCGCCGTGGGTTGTCGGCGCTCGTAGGAACGCCGCCGTCCCTCGAACAATCGGGACGGGCAAATGAAACATGCCGCGTATGTACGCGGTTACAGCGGAACAAAAACCACTTTGTCGCGATAATTTTCACTGTACGCGGCCGCCACGCTTTGCGCCGTGACGTCGGAAAAAGGCGAAAATGACGAATTCCCAACACGCAGATGACAATCTCGCGTCGCAATAAAGCTCCGCCGTGACAAAATCCGGGGAAAAAATCCACTCGTCGCGTATGACAAATTCTATGAATTATTTAACGACGAGTATAGTTTTTCGTTGGAAGCGAACTTTCCGACTAACAAGGCGACGGAATTCTGAGGGTTGTTATCATTTTTGATGCTTCAACGTTTGGCGGAGTTCTCAAGCCCTGTACAAAATGAAACAGCGAAATGCTTCACGTTGATTGAAGTTACGCCGAGGCACAGAAATACAGGACTGTAATTATGTTTAATTGACTGCTGACGCAAGCAACCTGATTTCATCCCAAATATATTATATTATATTATAACCACTCTTCCTTTATGATAATTATAAAAATGATATTAAAAATCCACGCTCTATTGGGATGAAATGTCGTTTTACGTGTTTCTCAATATTTTTCAATTTTGTTGAGTTATACAGGTTTACAAGTACCTAAAAATCGATTTTTGGATTTTACCTCGTCCATTAAACGAGTGAAAATATGTAAATTGTATGTACTTACAAAATCTTCAATATTTTTAAACTTCTATTAATGAGACATTCCTATTCTGTACAACATGAATTCTACACACGATAATTAGCGTGGGCGCAGGGATTTGCACAGGTGCACGTATTTTTCGGAATATCTGCGGAAGATGCCTGAACAAAATGCAGAGTTCTTCACGGGGGGATAAAAATGAACGGGCAGATCGGTGGATACGCAGCGCGGAAACGAACCGACCAGCTCCAGAAAGACGTGTATTTTTATTTCTTCTGGTTCACAGTAGAACGGGCAACGAACAAATGGCCGGCTATGCGTACGCGCGCGATTTCCAGCCGAATTGGCAAGCGTATACTTTGCAGCGAATGCAGATTTCGCAAACCATTTGTCAATCGAGCGGCGGTGGCCGCGCTCCGTTCCTGAGCGGGAGACACTTTAATCGACAATCATTTACTATCCGGCGCTGCGCAGCGCCGGCCCTATCCGCTCTTTTTCTCACATCCTTCTCCCACCCCCTCGGCCACCCTTTTCGCACGAAATTCCGCCGTGATTCCTCCACCCTTACCGATTCCGATATGTGTTTCTCCACCTATCCAGCCGGCTGCCCTCCTTTTTTCTCTTCGCCGGCAGCCAGAGTGTCACGATTAAAACGCCATCTGTTGATAGTCGCTCCCCCTCGACCTCTCGCGCTCCCGTCACTTGCGTTCTTCCTTTCTGCTACCCTCCTGTTTTTCATCTCCCTCTCCCTTCTCTTCTCTACGCTCAACTGTTTGGACCTCTGTGCATAC
>SMSR01012236.1:24499-48792 GCA_019453355.1 Ceratina japonica
ATAAAAAGAAGGGTTGAGAGGACAAGGGAGAAACAATTCAAACAAAATCGTATATACGTTGAAAAGCGGCAGAGTTCAAAATGCATTCTCGCCATAAATCGTCTGCTGCCAAATGTATTTTCCATAAGGAAAGACAGAATGCGTTTTTCACAATCGCTCGCGTGACAGTGGATACAATTTGATGCGCGCGGTTGAAAATTAACTCGCGCGCCACCGCGCCGCCCCGACCTATCGGAAGATGAATGGTTCAACGGGAGGGGCGAGACTTGTCCTTCGATAACAAATATCAAGCATAGAACGGTGCCGCGCTGTTGTAGGTATTTATCGGGCCGGGCGACTGCAGATGTTCGTCATTTTTTTCCCGGGGCTTTCACGTCGATTTTTCGAAAACCGTGCGACCGACCGCGAAAGAAAACAACTTCGAACAATAATACGCATCGACGAGCGTCAGCGAAACTATATACGAGTAAAATTGCGACGAACGATTTCACACAACATACGCACTCGATACTATTTTTCCAAATAAAATAAAGCGTATTTGAGGAGAAGTTTGCTCACAACTAACAATTAGTTGATATTTTTTACAATATAAATTATAATAAAAACAAATATAATTAAATTATAACGAAAACGAAAATAGTTATAAACAAAGTATAATTGAAGACTTTTAGACGTCCGAATGGAAATCTAGTTGCTGAAAGAGTGAAAGGATTAATTTCAAGTCTTCTGATTTATCTGAAAGCGTCCCACTTTCTGCGACAGTGTCGGTTGGAACATCTTTTAAATTGATTATTAACGAGAAAACGATACTCCCTCCCGATCCGGCGTAATGCGGGCGACGCGGTAAAACCGCAGACAGAAAACAGACAAATACGGTAGACTTGACGAGAAAGTCGATACGATATGTCTTCCGTCAGTTTTCCACGCCGTCAACCCGTTCCCAGGGAAATTTTATCGTAAAAACGGTGGCAGCTTTCGTGTCGAGCGAAATTAACGCGGTCAAGATCGAATGCACTGAAACTTGCTCATAGCCGGGTCTCCCTCTTTTTTACTTCTCTACTCGCGTGACGATATCTCGTTCGTTGATTCAACCCGAACACTGAATTTAGCTCAGATCCAATCAAAACGTCCCAATTTATTTTCCTGTTCCGCTGAATTGGAAAATCTGCATCAGGCCTACTTATTATTATTTTAGAAATTATTATATAGTATTTTTAAATCAATATCATTATTTGCTCATTTCCATATTATGGCAATACCTGATATTAATTNTACACGCATCGACGAGCGTCAGCGAAACTATATACGAGTAAAATTGCGACGAGCGATTTCACACTACAACATACGCACTCGATGCTATTTTTCCAAATAAAATAAAGCGTATTTGAGGAGAAGTTTGCTCACAACTAACAATTAGTTGATATTTTTTACAATATAAATTATAATAAAAACAAATATAATTAAATTATAACGAAAACGAAAATAGTTATAAACAAAGTATAATTGAAGACTTTTAGACGTCCGAATGGAAATCTAGTTGCTGAAAGAGTGAAAGGATTAATTTCAAGTCCTCTGATTTATCTGAAAGCGTCCCACTTTCTGCGACAGTGTCGGTTGGAACATCTTTTAAATTGATTATTAACGAGAAAACGATACTCCCTCCCGATCCGGCGTAATGCGGGCGACGCGGTAAAACCGCAGACAGAAAACAGACAAATACGGTAGACTTGACGAGAAAGTCGATACGATATGTCTTCCGTCAGTTTTCCACGCCGTCAACCCGTTCCCAGGGAAATTTTATCGTAAAAACGGTGGCAGCTTTCGTGTCGAGCGAAATTAACGCGGTCAAGATCGAATGCACTGAAACTTGCTCATAGCCGGGTCTCCCTCTTTTTTACTTCTCTACTCGCGTGACGATATCTCGTTCGTTGATTCAACCCGAACACTGAATTTAGCTCAGATCCAATCAAAACGTCCCAATTTATTTTCCTGTTCCGCTGAATTGGAAAATCTGCATCAGGCCTACTTATTATTATTTTAGAAATTATTATATAGTATTTTTAAATCAATATCATTATTTGCTCATTTCCATATTATGGCAATACCTGATATTAATTTCCAGGATGGAGCGATATAGTTTTCTTGCTAGTCCACGTGCCCCATCAAGAAACGAGGAAAACCGCAGTATATAACTGAATTAAACTAATAAATATATTTGTTCACTTTCACTTCAATGGGTAATAGATTGCTTCTGATATTTTATTTAGATATACTCCTCTAACCATTTACGTAATCATTTAATAATAGCCAACATTTGTAACCCGTTTGTACCACTGAACAAGATATCTCGCGATTCAATATTACTCGATTAACGCTTTTAACAATAAATCGTCGCGTAGCACCAATGGTTTGATACTATAAATAAATATATTAATTGTCCGGTATCGATTCGCGAGATATTTCGTTCAAAGATACAAAGGGATTTACTCCAGTTACGTGCTCTTTGTTTTTAAATCCCAGCCACAAAACCTGATTATGAACAATTCAGAAGATTTCAAAAAAGTCGTTCAGACGTGACGATAAATAATTATTCGCGACATTTGATTTTCACTCATCGCCGTTTCAAAGCACAAAGCCTTCGCCGCGGAGCGAAGTACGTAATACTAGCCAGTGAAATAAACCAGCTTCTCACGAAACATTCTCTTCCGCCGCCGTCTCTGGGGAAACGAAGCTAATTGCAGCAAGGAGGAAACAATCAAGCCCACGTAAAACGCGATTGTCTCTATGATAGGGGGAACAAGAGGAGTCGCGGTAAAGAGCGAGACGCGAAAGAAAGAGTCTGTCTAAGAACGCGGTGGCTCCAGGAGGATAATGAGATAACAGCGTGGTGGTGCGGCGAAGTCAATACGTAAGACGTTCCCGGGTGCAGTTTTCCGCGCCGTCAATCAGCTTTCCAGAGAAACTCATCGGGAAGGAGCCACACGGATAATAACGTCTTCTCAGGAGACCGACCAGTAATAACCAAGTGGTGGCCGGAGATTGGGGAGGTTGGCGGTTCGCGCTTGAATTATATAGAGAAGGTCGACGGGTACGTAGCGCGAGGAGGCGAGGCGAGGGAGAGGAGGGACACCCTCCGTAGCCCTTGGCCCACCTACCCTGCGCCACGACGACGGTTGCAACGTTTCCCGCAGTCGTGTCCCGATGCCGTACAAATCGCCTCGCATGTTGGTTCTTTACTCGCAGCGTAGCGAACTACTATATACCGGCCTCGAAAACTACCATCCTACTAGCACGTTTTTAATAATACGCCTCTACGTGACTCCACGTCGCTTTTACCTCCTACGCTGCCTGGGTTCAACTCCGCACCCGCGACGTCCATTATTTTCCGTGCGAAAACGTTTGCGTATGGCCGTGAAGATTCGTTGGATAAAACTCGGAATATGAGTCTCGCGTTCGTCGGGGTTCGAAGGCGAGGCGCGTTTCGGTCGCATTTTACGCGATGACGTATTTCCGGGGATAATTCGGGATATTTTTCGATGCGGAAGGGAAGCGGTGGTGTTCGTCTCGTAAAATCCGACGAGTCTGTAATTCGTAGACCGTGCCAGACCGTCCGGGGAAACGTAAGTCGCGATTACGTCGATTTAACGCAATCGTTCCGCTGCTTGCGGCTATTCGGTGCTGGTTCTTCCGCGGTCATAAATGAACGGGAATTACGCTACGGACCGGTCGACGAACCTACGCGACACGAAGCTAAATTTTACATAAATTACTAGAATATTTGATTATTAGCTTTCAATATCAATAATTGCCAATAATATTTTTTTAGGTCGCAACGCACACTCGCCTTATTACAAAATGAATATTATAATAAAGTAAGTAATAAATCATAGTCTATTTTTAGGTATGTTCCTCTGAGGAAGATTCATAACTGAAATTGAACAGTGTATTGAAAGTTTTCACTTTTATGTAGTGCCAAATCGTTACTCTAGATCCATAACTCCGCGATACGAGTAACTACCATCGAAAGTACGAGAGCATAATCACGTTCCTACGAACGATAAAGAAACACTTTCACCGAGAGAACCGATTGCTTTCCCAACAAATTTCGCAACGCTCCTATTACACAGTTTAACGAACGTGACCAAATCGTCTTAGCATTCGATCGAACGTCCTATCTCGAAGGGACCGAAAGAGGAAGAAATCAACAACAGCCTTCGATTATCGCCGCAACCGTTTTGTTCGACCTTATCGAATCGGCCTCGCCGATGCACGAAANGCGCCGTCTCTGGGGAAACGAAGCTAATCGCAGCAAGGAGGAAACAATCAAGTCCACGTAAAACGCGATTGTCTCTATGATAGGGGGGAACAAGAGGAGTCGCGGTAAAGAGCGAGACGCGAAAGAAAGAGTCTGTCTAAGAACGCGGTGGCTCCAGGAGGATAATGAGATAACAGCGTGGTGGTGCGGCGAAGTCAATACGTAAGACGTTCCCGGGTGCAGTTTTCCGCGCCGTCAATCAGCTTTCCAGAGAAACTCATCGGGAAGGAGCCACACGGATAATAACGTCTTCTCAGGAGACCGACCAGTAATAACCAAGTGGTGGCCGGAGATTGGGGAGGTTGGCGGTTCGCGCTTGAATTATATAGAGAAGGTCGACGGGTACGTAGCGCGAGGAGGCGAGGCGAGGGAGAGGAGGGACACCCTCCGTAGCCCTTGGCCCACCTACCCTGCGCCACGACGACGGTTGCAACGTTTCCCGCAGTCGTGTCCCGATGCCGTACAAATCGCCTCGCATGTTGGTTCTTTACTCGCAGCGTAGCGAACTACTATATACCGGCCTCGAAAACTACCATCCTACTAGCACGTTTTTAATAATACGCCTCTACGTGACTCCACGTCGCTTTTACCTCCTACGCTGCCTGGGTTCAACTCCGCACCCGCGACGTCCATTATTTTCCGTGCGAAAACGTTTGCGTATGGCCGTGAAGATTCGTTGGATAAAACTCGGAATATGAGTCTCGCGTTCGTCGGGGTTCGAAGGCGAGGCGCGTTTCGGTCGCATTTTACGCGATGACGTATTTCCGGGGATAATTCGGGATATTTTTCGATGCGGAAGGGAAGCGGTGGTGTTCGTCTCGTAAAATCCGACGAGTCTGTAATTCGTAGACCGTGCCAGACCGTCCGGGGAAACGTAAGTCGCGATTACGTCGATTTAACGCAATCGTTCCGCTGCTTGCGGCTATTCGGTGCTGGTTCTTCCGCGGTCATAAATGAACGGGAATTACGCTACGGACCGGTCGACGAACCTACGCGACACGAAGCTAAATTTTACATAAATTACTAGAATATTTGATTATTAGCTTTCAATATCAATAATTGCCAATAATATTTTTTTAGGTCGCAACGCACACTCGCCTTATTACAAAATGAATATTATAATAAAGTAAGTAATAAATCATAGTCTATTTTTAGGTATGTTCCTCTGAGGAAGATTCATAACTGAAATTGAACAGTGTATTGAAAGTTTTCACTTTTATGTAGTGCCAAATCGTTACTCTAGATCCATAACTCCGCGATACGAGTAACTACCATCGAAAGTACGAGAGCATAATCACGTTCCTACGAACGATAAAGAAACACTTTCACCGAGAGAACCGATTGCTTTCCCAACAAATTTCGCAACGCTCCTATTACACAGTTTAACGAACGTGACCAAATCGTCTTAGCATTCGATCGAACGTCCTATCTCGAAGGGACCGAAAGAGGAAGAAATCAACAACAGCCTTCGATTATCGCCGCAACCGTTTTGTTCGACCTTATCGAATCGGCCTCGCCGATGCACGAAAATTTCGTACGAAATATCCTTTTAATGGCTCCCCCCTCACATATTTGAGCCACGAAAGAGAAATACGTGACGGTCTAAGTCTCAGCTTCCCCTTCTGCCCTTGCTCCGCTCCTCTCTCTCTCTCTCTCTCTCTCTCTCTCTCTCTCTCTCTCTCTCTCTCTCTCTCTCTCNCTCGCTATCTCCCCCCGAAACTCGTAAAAGAGCTATTCGTTTGACTTACGCCGTTGCTCGTTTGTTATTACAGTGCTCGTTACCGAGTAAATTCTAGCATATTCGCGTGTAGCGTGCTCTTTATGATCATGCCCGAAACCGGGGTGACTTGTACGCCGTACTGAAGACGATCATTCTGACGGTTCCGCTCAAGGATACTGCGATGGAGAGTTAGCTCCTTCTACTCGAGAAAAAGCTCTCAAGAAACGAGTGTATCTGTTGCACAGACCATCGTTCGAAGGGGACCATTGGAGAAAGATGGTCTGGAAATTCATGACTTGACAACCATTTACCTGTTGTTCTGATCGAAGATGAACGAATGGTGAGAATTGGTACTCGGATCTTCGATGACCTTTGATTGAGCTAAAAGGCATTCTTAAGGGGGCAGACTCCGAATTCACGCCTTTACGTGCCAGAGAATCAAGACAATCTTCGTTTTAATGCTTCGTTTAAAGTTCATTCTAAGGAACTCTCATCATTATTCAATGAGATCATGTCGATATTTAATAAAATCCTCCGTCACGTTGTCTTAGAAGATATGAAGTCTTCTCTATTAATAGATATAACTTAAACTTTGGTTAGCATCACGGACAGAATAGCCTCGAAAGGTAATAAAGTCAATCACTTGTACAACGTATTCAATGACTCCAGACACGTCATTATATGCAAGCTTTATACTCATTCTCTAGTCGCTTTGCAATAATTTGTCATATTTTATGTAAATGTTTCAGTACTCGATACTCTACGTGTTACTATACTTGTACTGCGTACAACCAATTAATCCATGTTTCTGTTCTATTGCTAGTTGTTGTTTCTATTGTACTTTGTATGAAAATGGATTCTTGTAACCCGCGAGTAGAATTAAAAATAGAATTAAAAAAAAAAGTATTATGATCTGAATTGATATTTTAATTATTATAGTGCTGAAATTATATTTTAATTACTATGCTTTGAATTTTAAGAAATTATATACCAAAGAAAATTCTTCTGAATAAAATAAGATATGAAATTAAATAGCATAAATCCGAATTTTTACTTCTTTTATTTGATTACAAAAAATTTCGAACAAGCAACAAATGTTAGAAAAGCCACGTGACTATCCTCAAGAATAAGCACCCACCCCTCCTCCCTTTTCGAAAACCAGACTTAGAATTTCAGAGTCTGCCATTAATTTCAGCAACGATCGGCTGTAATGTTATGTAGTCAACGAACCTACTTATACAACTGTTTCCCGGGAAAAATCATTTACATTTAAAGGAGTCAGGAACACCGTACACGAATGCGATCCAGACTTGAAATGGAGCGGAGGAGGCAGAGAGCGCGTCCTCTGAAACGAAACCAGAAGAGATTCCAGAGCAGAATAAGAACGGTTTAAACAGCTGGAAGTTGACACTGCTCGACAAACGAGCCGCATGCCATAATATCTATTATGTTGCTGCACAATGGACCAGATACGTTGTTTAATATACATACAACGAACGGAACAGGTATCGCTATTGTCGTTGCACGGCAGAAAGTAATTACTTCATTGTCTCAATAAATTGCTCGTCGCTCGCCGCGCGTTTCGTATGCTAATAATTAATGAACGTGACAATGCGAAACTGTCGTCTCCCTCCACTCACAAGTGTATCGCTTCGCTTTTCTTGTCTGGTTACCGATGCGCGTCCTGTTATAAAACTGCCGTCCGTCCAAAAATAAGGGTATTAAAAATTCGATTAATTTACAATACGCACGCACTAAATATGCACAGACGTGCCAGTAAATATCAATCGATCGACTATTTATGGTCGGATCCCTGCATCATAATTGTCCATAAGAAATTGATTGATCAAGCCAATGAAAGCTTTTCAGAAGTATTACTATAAACATAAGTTCGAAGCCCGGGAAAAAGTCGGCGTATTCTAACTGATATTTCATCCTAATTTGCCGCGACAAACTCCCGGCGCGAGAGCGAACTTGTCTCTTAGGATCCCCCGACCTAAAACGAGAACGAGTTGCCGGATCGAAGGAAAGTAAGGAACTCGTTGTCTGAGAGACGAGCGAAGGAGGTGGGCCAGGGACGATGGTTTTGGAAAAAAGACGGAGGAGAACGACACATCGACGGGACTTGGGAGAAGATAGCTTTCTTTTGTCGCGGTTCGCCACACACGCTGGAGACGGTACTCGCCGCGGCCGGAAATAAATTACCACTTGAAATCTCCGAAAGCCTTTGCTAGCAAACTTCTCCTTCGTTCCACGTCGCGTCTCACCGCCGAGATCAAGAAGTCGCGAGGAACAATTTTATTGTATTTCTAAGCCTTCGTTCAAGGGGAAACGTGTTACCGGATGAACGAAAAGCAGCCGGTCGGGATTACTGGATGAAGGAGAGAAAAAGAGAGAGAGCGAGAGGGGAAGCGGAAGTTTGAGTGGGACGACACATAAACTCGTGATGCCGGAAAGACCGTCAAATATGATTGTCGTGGCTACAAGTAGTCGGAGCCGTGAAAAACCCGGACGATATTACGGAGGACGAGGATTTTGGAGAAATATTAGGATGAAGATGATTCTGATCGAGACAAACGTGCTGAGAAGATTTTCTCTCGCGTTTAAAACGAGAAATTCGAATAATAGTCGATTGCCTTTGCACGATTAGTGTGCGAAAATAACGACGTTCGAATCCATTAGAATTATTCTTAATGAAAACACGACAAACCCGGTTATCATTATTTTCTCACACAATACGTGCCAGGGACAATTTTAAACATTTCACGTTCGGGAACAATAAAATGATCGCGAGCAAAGCAACGTCGATT
Organism: Ceratina japonica; assembly: GCA_019453355.1. NCBI lineage: Eukaryota > Metazoa > Arthropoda > Insecta > Hymenoptera > Apidae > Ceratina > Ceratina japonica. Next base: position 33,345 of record SMSR01012236.1, read on the forward strand.
CGAACACGATTGTTCGCGGCCGAAGAAAAAGCGATGGGAACGAAGAAACGAGCATAAGGTGCAAAAAGATGGAAAAAGAGGAGGGTAGGGAGGAGAAGGAAAAGGGAGAGAAAAAAAATTAACGTGTCGTGCCGCGACTGCGACGAAGAGGGTATTCGAGGCGCGCTTCCATTACTTCATTTCCAAGGCTGAAAGGTGCAGGACAATGGGGCCGCCCCCGGAAGGTTGACATGACCGAAAGCCGCGGGATATCTCGATCGTTGCGAATGCCAGAAGCGAAAACGAGACGAGAGCCAGTGACAGTGAACAAAGGGCAGCGACTCGCGAAAAATATTGCGAGCTCCACTTCCCCGCGATTATACCGTTTCATTAAACGATCCGCGTCGTTTTATCAATACTCCCTCGCTCGATACCGGTAATTATACACACACGTATTCCCAGATTTTCATAAAAACATTTAAATCTAAAATTGTATTACTTCTTTTAAAAAAAAATCCGTACTCTGAATTTATAATTATGAATTTATTAAATATTTACCATTCAACATTTTCCAATTTGATGACGTTCATTATTTTACTTCGCAATTACTTCGTTTTTCAAGTGCACACAATTGTATTATCACGTTCGAAATAATAACTGGACGCGATGGAATTAATGACCCAACTACGGATTAACACTATTTGCTTGTGACTGAAGTGTTTAACTGTGATTTTTAGCGCAGCGTCCGGCAAATATAATTACTTGTCGGGGACGTACAATTATCACTGCGTTCAAATTAAAGCGAATCAAAAGGAGCTTCAAATTATATTTCTATAAAATACGATTGTACTTATTAAATACTGCAATTTAACGAGCTTTCAGTATTATAATTATATAGAATTAAGGAAAACCTGAGAATATCTCTTGAAGAGAATTGTTTGGACGACACGTGCGTCGTTGGTAAGGACGGAGCAATACGGTTCCGATCGAGGCGACGAGGTAATCAACTGGTTTTCTTCGGAAACGTCAACGATGGCTCTACATCAAGCGTTACGCGCGACTGGCGGCTGGCAGACCGGCGTACACACGTTTTATTGCGTCGCTCCTCTGACTCATGCGAGCAACATTCGTCTTCCATTCATTTCTGATGTACTTATTATCCCGTGATAGCCGGTTCGTGCTTGTCATCGGAAATTACCGTGTCACGAGTGCAACGACGATTGTCAAACGTTGTTATCTCAACGATCTGTTATTAGCGTCGTGTACACCGTACGGAATACAAATTGACAGAACGTGAACGGCTCGTTCACGACCGATTATTTTTTCCGTTACTTCCCCACGTCTCGAAATCTCTCTACGACTGTGTAAACTGTCTCTGACTGAAACATGCCTTGGCAAGGGAAAGCATCGACGAGGAAATGAAAAAAATGTAATTTGAAATTCTCCCGCGTCAATTCTACGTCGATGCGAAAATTCTATACACGGACATTAATTACCGGACTGCGAATTTTATGCATTCATGCAAAAATTGAATGTGTACAATTTTGTAAAATTACATTAAAAAAAATATGTGGAATATCGAAAATCTAAATTAATTTTAATACTTGAATAGTAAAAGAAATTCCTTTAGAAATACATTTTTTCAATCGATATGAAATGTCCTGTTTTTGCACAAAAATCTGCAATCTGTTCTCCTATTATTAATAACGTAGAGCATGAAAAGGAATGTTTAATTAACTTTTCATTTCGAGAGGGCGAATTTCCGTATGAGCGAATAAGGGAAAAAAACTACATGGTACAAATGCCGCACGAATTCGTGTGTAAAACGTAGGTGCGGATGCGAATCGAATTTTAATAAATTCGACGCTCGGAATTTTTAGTAGACGCAAAGCGGAAAAAGAAAAAAGAAATAGCGGCCAGAGGGGAGTCTACGAAGCCGGGGATCGCTATTATGCAAACTTTCATTATCCAAATACTCCGGTGTCTGAACTATTCTACTATCCAAATACCCTTTTCCAGGGAACCGAAGTTTCACGAATCGGAATTCCTGATAAATTTGCTTTTGACCTTTTTGATTCCGTTGCCAGCCGATCGATAACTCCGATTATAGCATGTAAAACTGTCCGAGAAACGCGACCGACCCAAAAGATTGCGCTTATCGTTCCCTACGTGATAAGATTAAGACGATTCGCGCAACCTATATCTATCGCTTTCCAAAGTATCGTTCTCGAGTCGAAACGATTGGGGCAATGATGGTTTTCGAACTATAATCTCCCAGTCACATACGTACATTTCCCGGTTAAATTGTACGAAATTTCAAACCACTGTTACACATGCATTTCACTAGTAAACATAATGCATGAAAAACACGTCATTGTTTTTAAAGAATAAAGAAATCTCAATTTAGATTTCCTTTTTTAAGCAGCCTCATTTTGCATAAAAATCCGTAGCCCAAGTACAATAGATAAATTCAAATGGAAAACATGTCGCAGGCGGGGCGTACGTTAAAGCACTTAAATTGCGAGCGAATTTCGTGAGTTAGGAGGCGTGTTCCATAATTCGAAAAAAGAAATTCAGGGGTTGCGCGCCTGCATAAGAGGTCGATGGAGTAGCATCCTCGCGCCAGAAACAGTATATCATTCGGGAAGTGAAAAATGTTTCGCTTCTATCCAATTCTCCCTACTTCACGGCTCGCGATAAGAGTATTAGCGGGTGATATATCGCGGCGCGTGTTTACACGGATATTAAAATTGTTTAATAAAAACGGAGGTGGAGCTAAATCCTACAGCTATTATTAATACCCGCATAAATAATCAATTCGACGAATGCCTCGACGTGCGTTTCTTCTGCTCTTTATTTATTGCACGCGCAAACATTTTCTATCAATCGCCCGGTACTACTTCATAAATAATGTCGGCGTAGAACCCATATTTGATTTTATTTCATAAAAATGCCTCGTCGTCGTGTAAATGCCATCGATAATATTTGAAAATGGACAGAATTGCTTCGGATGTTTTTCGAAGGTTGCCTCGGCGCAAACATTTCCTGGTTTTCAGTTTCCACGTAACTGTATCAACTGCGGCCACCTTTTTTTAAATATCCAACGCCGTTTTCAAAACCAACAACCGTATCTAACTCCGATAAACCTTTCAATCGCGTAACTATCGCTGTCTCTGCACCAGCTTTTTTCACAAAATTGATAATTTACGTGTATTGCTACACTGCGCACCAATAACGAGCGAAATGTTTCTCTTCCCGTTCGCAAACAGATGCGCGATAATAAATGAACGGACGGACGTAAGAGCGCGAGAGGGCGAGGGTGTGCTTATGTGTTCCGCGATGCAACGCAATAAATTCGAAGCCGGTAAGTTGTCGGTCGAATTAAAATCGATCGTAAGAGAGGCGGAGGGAACGGGAGAATCGTTCGTTTTCCCACTCGTCCCCGCGTACACGATTTCACGTTCGGCGGTGAAAATGCCGTGCACGCGTTACGTTGCACCCTCAAAGAGAAAATCACGCGGGAGACATAATAGGAATGTAGGTACCAGCGAAAGCACTATCCACGGAATTTTCAAACAACATAAGTTAACCGGATATTGCCGGGCACGTAGCCGAGCGAAAAAGAGAGGTTCGCGCGGGGAGGAAACCTGTGGAAATGCTAAGTGCGACTCCGTCATTATTTTGGTTCGGAGCAACGCTATTGGAATATCTCGATGGCATCGGGACGCGTCGAAATGTCTCCTCCCTTCCTGCCGTTGACCTCTCGCCGACGAACAACCCATATTGCTCGCCCCGTATTAACCTTAATTTCGGCGGGTCCCGCGGCGAATTCGAATCCGGTTATGCTATCTGCACGACCGCGTCGCATGATAATTTTCCAGTGATTACGTCGTATCGGGCGTCAAACGTTAACTGCAATGGCCGCAGAAAATGTTCTACATTATCGGGGAAGAGGTATGAGGAATTCTGTTTGCTTTTATTGGCTCATCGCGATAAACAATATTGTTTAAAACTGGCGTCATAACGCGGTAAGTCGAGGGCACGATTCTCGATAAAATATTACTGAAACCGGGTTTGTAAACTTTTTCACCAACAACATTTTCGCCTTTCAATTATCACATTTTATCAACACCGCTCCTATCTTCACTTTCCAATTATCACGCGGCGGTGTTTATTCAATCTCGCGAAAAACGTGCTTCCGATGGAACATGCAAAATTACAAAAGGGATTAGGTCGATCCCGTCGAACGGGTGAGTCGCTCCGTTCCCCTCTTCCGCGGCGAGAGGCGGAAGAGGCGGCCGGGGGCGGGGGCGGAAGCCCAAAGAAGCGGCGAAAAATGGGAGAGAGGAAATTCGACTCGCCGCGGTCTTTAAGCGGCGAAAAGCGGAGAACTGTTTTAAAAACTCGGCACAAGTTTTATTCCCCTCGGTGTGTCTCGAACTCTCTGCCCGCACAACTTTCGCGCACCTGTACCTACTACCCCGTACCGTCGCGTCGCGTCTCGTCGCCTGCTACCGTCTACCGAGAAACTTCCTTATTGAAAACTATTTGTTGTGTTTTCCAATCCGCGACTTACAGAAGTCGTAAACGAAAAATTATACCGCCCTAACGAACCGCGCCTTCCGCGCGGCACGTGCGCCGACCACGGAAATCCGGTTATTGGATGCGGGGAGTCTGAAAGCGAATTTATTGAGATGGACGATCTCTGCTTCAACTCGTTACATTACGATCCGATAACGTGCCATTGTACGCTTTACCGTGATTATCAAATATTTATCCTCTTATTTTAACGCAGGGAAAAATAACGATTAATTCCATATAAAACGCTTACGTTTAAACGACCGAGTCCTGTAGCCTCGACGATCTCGTCATTAATTTTTAACAACATACTCGATTCGCTGTTATATCGGGGTTCCCGTGACGGCGCAGGCAGCTATCGCGTAAACAATTTACATGCGCCGTATGCGACTAGGTTTCAAACGTGGAAAAATAAGTTCGCCACGGCCGGCCGGTGAGGTCCGCAATAATAATAACGAAGTTAATTTCGCATGGTGGATCGTTAAAACTCGACTAACTGTCGAGCACGCTCGAAACGAGTACGACCGCTTGTAATAATTAGGGAAAAATTTGAAAAAACAGAAACGTTTACCACTTCGCCGCGGGACAGATAACGATCGCATGTGAAACGTTCGCGTTTAGAGAAAGAGCTTTTTCGAGCGTTTTACTGCGTAACAAAAACTATCGAACCTTCGACGTTTAAATTCACTTTTCCACGACCGAATTTCAACCCGATTCGTTAACGAAAGCTGAAAATCGAAAATCCACTCTGTGCCTCTGTTGTCTAGCTATCAAATTAGAAACTTCAACTTTTTTTCATTTTGTGATATTCGCTGACTTTTGAATCAATTTTCTAATCGGTCTGTATGTTCATTGTATTCAGTTAGTATTATATAAATATGTGAGATGCTTAGAGAATCAAGTATAAAAATTAAAATACTTTTATACTACATCGCGATTAAGCAAAATGAAAATTTTTTCAAAAAATATTCGCGAAAATAATATGTTTTTCCACTTATGCACGGAGGCATACGACGGGACCTAGTATTAACCGGATATCGTTAAACAGAACAACAGTATACTGGTATACGATCCATTATTCCGGGCGGGGCTTAAACTGTCGTTAACGACTTTTCGCGCGTTCCACACGTAACGTCGTTACACGAAACTGTCCTCCTAAGTGGCTCGCCAGCTCGAAACCAACTTTTCTCCCCAATTTTTTTCCTCTCCCGACCCCACCTCCACCCTTCCTTCTTTTTTCATTTCGCCCGTACCTGTTTCGTGAGCCAACGTGAGGGAGCATCGCGATTCCGCCCGAAACTTGCCAGTTTTCCGTGTTAATTGCCGCATTATCGCGACCTGTTGTGTTCGCCCCCCCGTCCTCCTCCTTGCGAACTCCTGCGAGATACCGCCCCTACGTTCCGCGCGGTATATACGTATAATGTATGCCAGACTTACCTGGAACAGAAAGATAAGAATATGTTAGATTGTTGTTTCATTGCGTAATGTTTACTGGAAACTACGAGGAATAGCGTGATAACGTGCACGTTCAAAAGGATGGTTTGTGGCTGGATAAGGTTGGCGCGACGTTCTACAATGGCTGGTATGCATCATCTTGATTTCGTTCTACGTATTCGTATCACACGGTAATAATTTGTTCCCGTTTTATTACGTATATTATACCCAAACCATTTTTAATCCAAGTATAAACTTAATCATTTGAATTACAAATGAAGTACAACTGGAAATAGTTTTACACGACTGCAGATTATATCGAGAAGATTATCTTCGATCTGAGACATGCCTAGAATGAAGTAGAACGAGCTAGAGTTTACTTTCAGGCGAGCGTGAACTAACTCGAAATTTATTGGTCCCAAAAGATACATTTCACGATAAATGTGAAAGATATTTGGCCGAATTCATGCTTTAGCAACATAAGAATTGTTTATGTCTCGAAACGCACAGTGTACGCAAATCTTTGTAATAAATCGGTCTTTCTTGTCTTCTGTTCTACTATATTGCACGATATACGGTTAGTCTATTTTAATCTGTCAACCGGTCCAAGCAGGCAGTGTTTGTAAAAATGTTACATAATTTACTGTATCGTTAATACCATTTTATTACGTAAATTGAACTAAGTTGCTGTTAATATTGCGCTGAATATTTTACGTATTTCACTAAGGGTTCATCGTAAGAATTCAATAATCGACAACAAAATGCTTCAAAGAAACAAGAGTTTATTAGAGAAATGTATTCGCCGACCGCTCATTACGTTCTTATTATTTTCCTTATTATTCTCGGTTCCACCTGTTATGCTTTATACTTTTGTCCCGCGTCGTTCGAGAAGAGCGCAACGTTTCTTCGTTTCTATTTTCCACGAAAGTTCACGGTCCAGAAGTCGGCNATACCATTTTATTACGTAAATTGAACTAAGTTGCTGTTAATATTGCGCTGAATATTTTACGTATTTCACTAAGGGTTCATCGTAAGAATTCAATAATCGACAACAAAATGCTTCAAAGAAACAAGAGTTTATTAGAGAAATGTATTCGCCGACCGCTCATTACGTTCTTATTATTTTCCTTATTATTCTCGGTTCCACCTGTTATGTTTTATACTTTTATCCCGCGTCGTTCGAGAAGAGCGCAACGTTTCTTCGTTTCTATTTTCCACGAAAGTTCACGGTCCAGAAGTCGGCCAACGCTGAGAATATCTTCCCATTTCGAATTCGCGCGACGAAATCGGGGTTATTAATGTCAGCGCGCGTTCTAATTTCGTCAAAGGGGTTGGACGGCAGAGAGGTGAACCACTTCGCACGAAACGCCCGTACCAAAAGATCGAAACACGTAACGTAAAGATAAAATTATTTAATTACCATTCACCTATATTACAGGGTGCAAAATAAATGTAACTAAATTTAATTTTTCTTGAAATGAAAGTAGGGTAACGAAGCAAAATAAATCTGATTCCACTGGACTCGCTGTACTGTTTTGATTATGCGTGTCTTCATTTTTTTATTGCTTAGTCAATGTGTGTTTTCAAATTGTCGAACAAATACTTTGCTCTTTTGGAAATGTATCGTACAGGAAAATAGTGTGAAATTGTTTGCTCGGTGTTTGCGAAAATATTTTCTCGAGGACAATTCAAAAATTTAATGGATTTGGTCATGAAGACGATCGTCCTGGAAAAGAAAAAAAGCACCGTGAGCAATTCGAGAAAACGCAAAGTCATCGAGAAAAGCGAGTCAACTGAAATCCGTAAGTCTCAATGAGAAGCACCGTCGAAGAATGATAAACCGATGGACTGCTATAGCGTACTTGATCAATTCTTGAGGCCAGGATTTATACTAAACCTCACAAAAGTATGAAATCTTTGGAGCAACCGCTCTATCGGGAATCGAATAGAATTACGTCGAAAAATCTGCGGTCCGTCGACGAAAATGTCAAAAAGCGTTTGAAGTTGTGTTGCTATAATTTCTCAAGGATTGTTGGGCAAATAAAATTGTAAATAACTGAACGAGCATTTTGCCGTAAGATTGTATCACAATTCTTAAAATTGTTCTTTAAAGAGGTAAAGAATACGAGTAAAAAGGTTTATGTTGACGAATTTAATTATTCAGCAGAAAACTAATACCTGTGCACAGTCGAGAGCAGGCAGATTAAGAGAAAGGAAAACAACCATTGAATGGTAAATTGCATGGAAATAAGACCAGCTGAACGGTAAACGGTTTCCTTGAAGCACAACTGGTAAACAAGAAACGTCAATCTTCATAATACAATATCAATAATCAATGTAGCCAAGAAGATTGCGTCCCGAACCGAACATGAAGTCACGAAATATGAACTTCGCCTTTGTGAAAGTATTTCACGTTATTGACAACATCGTAGTTGCTAAATTGCATAACGGACCACGTTTACCATGAGCTTTTCAAATTTCAATAGTCGATAAACAATCACCCTCGATGTAAGTACAAGCACGATAGTAAAAATTCAGACATGAACAAAAAATAGATTGTACGAGCCCTTGGATGAAAACATTGACAAAGCATTCATTTTTTAACAGTGATTAGATACCACATTAAAAAAATACTGTAGAAAATTGTGGAATTTTGCGAGGCTATTAAAAAAATTATTACACATCGAAATTGATTTCATTTATGAAAATGTATAGATGCAATAATGAGAGAAATTTGTACAATTTTGTAAAACCTTATTCTCTGTAAGTATAATTTTTCTTGAAAGTTTATCGCACTTATTATATTAAAATATTGGGCACAGCTTTTTGTCAAATTTTTTGGCATGAATCTTACGACTTATACAAGTTTAAATAGGGAAACGTTCATCATTCTAATAATAGAAAAGACTATCACATCCTCTTATAAGTTCATTTTCAAATATTACTAGTTGAAAAGGATCAGCGATGATCCAGGGAAGCCTTTCATAATCGGCCGATTGGGAAGTTCACGGGGGACGAGATGACACGAAAACGGTTGTTCTTCAAACAAGTCGACGGCAATGTGCACCGCGTGCACCGTAGCCCAGGAACCAGTTCGTGCTTCGATGCGTCGACTCAATGCCGACAATCATTTGAAAGGGAGCAGAAGTTCTTTTGAACGAGTCCAGGAATCCGGCCGGCAGTGAGCAGTACTCCTTCGATTATCGTTTTTGCTCGGCGAACAAAACGGGACATTCCCGGGATAACTAGAGCGATCGAGTTAATACGAGACGGTCAGATAAAGGAAAATGAGGTGAGAGGACGCACAGACAATTTTCGCTGTTATTTAATGGACGAAACTGACGCTCGAGTTCTTAATTAACTGCAATCGGGCGAATATTTATAATACTTACAGAAAAAGACTCAGTGTCTATTTATTTATTTATAAACAGGTCGCCTATTTTTAAGTCAAACAGTAGAAGATAACGTTATCAATAGCAGGAAGTGAACATTGCTCGAATACATAGTAATAACAGTACTGAATAATTATAGAGATAGTGCAAAAGAATAAAAACATGATACCAGTTTGGCAAAATGTTTCAAGGACTTCTCACGCTTCTTAAGCAATTCTTCCCTTAACTAATCCACCTCGATATCATCTAATTAAGAGATTCATAAGGCTCAAGAATCTTTTTAAGGAGGTCCATCTGGTACATAGCAAGTCAAATGCAAGTTATAGAAAATGGGAGCTTGCTTAACTAGCGTACATGTTAATAACGGAGGTTATCTACTGCTGAAAGATGCAGATTTCGTTTGTTGTGTTTGTATATTTCTCGATTCACAGTCACCCAATCTACTTAAATTTGCAATTAAAATATTCATTAAATGTTTCTCTTTAATATGATGACATAAGTTTCATTTAAAACTATCTGTCAATACCTAATAAATTAGCGATAGAAGTCTGGGAAATCACTCTTTTCCACTTGACTACATGTAAAATTGTAAAAAATATTTATATTCATATCTCATCATTAAGGTATCCAAATGACTTAACAATTTTTTTTAGGTATCCTGGTATACTGTCATAGACTATCGAATTCTTTTTGGAGATCTATCTGTTAATTCCTTAACCGGATGAACCTCCTTAAAGCAAAGCAGTATAAAACTGACATTTTCCATAGCACGAAGAAAACATTACGCAGAAGTAATAATACTGAATAATTATGAAGGCAGTGCAAGAGGCTAGAAACTTGACACTGGAAATTTTTCAAAGTCATTTAAGAGTTTCTCACCGTTGTTAAGAAATCCTTCCCTTAGCTAATGCACCTCGATAGCATCTAATTAGAAGATTTATAAGGCACAAGAATTTTAAGAATTCGCCACCATTCAGTTTAATATTATTTGTAATGAGCGTGCATAAGTATAGGGCCTGGAAACTTCGCGTTCACTGAGAACGATATTCTCTTCAACGTCCAGTGATGTTGCGGAGGTGGACCGTGAAGACGTACCGAGGAAACCGGCAAACAAGGCCGCAAACGACGTCCTTACGACTGGCAACCTCCTCGTAGCCTCTCTCCTCGAAATGTTACGCTGCCACGGGCAAATTTACTATGCAAATTAGCAGATGTATTTCTGGCCGTGACCAGACCCCGGACCCGGTGAAAATGCCGTCGGAAAGATCGCGGTAGAAAAAAAAAAAAGAACTCCGTTCCGCGGCTCGACCGGAAACGTCCGGCTCGCAAGAATAATTACGTAATCACGAACGAAACGTCGGAGTAAAAACTGGTTCGCCCGACTTTAATCCGGACGGTTTTTGCGTCTTACGTGTACCCACACGAACATGTAGCCCGAAGACGCGTGAACCACGGTAAAGGAGAGAGAGAGAAAGAGAGAGAGAGATCCGAGCGAGAGCGAAAAATGCGGTAAAAATTAGGGGCGGGAGAGTAACCAAGCGGGAAGAACGAGGGAAAAATCACGGAGGAGGCGGTATGACAAGCGGGATAACGTTATAAAGCGGCGAGGCGATCTCGCGGCGATACAAATTCGAAATTACATGCTGCCGCCGCCGCCGCCGTCGTCGCTGCCGCCGTCACGGGAAACGCCGAAGATAATATGCAAAAGAGAAGCTTAAAAAGTAATTNACCGCCGTCGCCGCCGCCGCCGTCGTCGCTGCCGCCGCCACGGGAAACGCCGAAGATAATATGCAAAAGAGAAGCTTAAAAAGTAATTACCGGTGAAGAGGGAGTGCTTGTTAAAAATTGGCGTACATAAAAAGTTTTCTAATTTCAGGAGCCGAGGATGGAGGCGAAAGGAGCACGCGTGCGCACGCGTAATCGAGACCTGGAAACACGTCCGTGCGAGAGGTACGCCGGTAGATGAACGACGGCAAAGCGACGTACGAACATGGAGTCTACGGGTACGTAGACGCGCGCGACCGAGGTGAGATCACTCGAATAATTTAATATACGAATATTTCGCAACTACTCGAATGCTACGAATGAGCTTCGAGTATTCCGGTATTGTCCCCGTACGTACTGGCCGGCTATAGCTACGGAAATATCTGCGCCGTTCCAGTATTTGAATAACGCCCGGAACCCTCCATTGTCGTACATTTTTGCCGTTCAATTGATAATGAACCCGGCGTTGCTTTTCGGACGAAATAATACGTACACCGATTGGATTTGTCGAGGGGAACGTTAATATAATAATAGAGAGAAACATTTCTCGCTTTCGCTACAGAAGTACGTAAATTCATCAAACTTGTGCTCAGTTATTAAACAGAGTAAATAACTTTATTGGGTTGTCCGGAAAGTTCGTGCCAATATTTATAGAAAATTAATAAGCAGCGAATGTAAATTTTGATATATATTTATTAATGTATTGAATTACATGCGTGCTATTTTGTCTTTTTTCACCTCTCGTGCAACTTGCAGAGTGTATCCCTAAAAATAGTGTAAAATAGACGTTTCTGCCATTCAATTTTACGTGTTTACTTCTCGAAGGATCAAGAGAAAATTCGTTTTGATATCTAGTTTAATGTACATGGCATAGTGCCCTGGTTCTTATTCTANACTAACTCGAAATTTATTGGTCCCAAAAGATACATTTCACGATAAATGTGAAAGATATTTGGCCGAATTCATGCTTTAGCAACATAAGAATTGTTTATGTCTCGAAACGCACAGTGTACGCAAATCTTTGTAATAAATCGGTCTTTCTTGTCTTCTGTTCTACTATATTGCACGATATACGGTTAGTCTATTTTAATCTGTCAACCGGTCCAAGCAGGCAGTGTTTGTAAAAATGTTACATAATTTACTGTATCGTTAATACCATTTTATTACGTAAATTGAACTAAGTTGCTGTTAATATTGCGCTGAATATTTTACGTATTTCACTAAGGGTTCATCGTAAGAATTCAATAATCGACAACAAAATGCTTCAAAGAAACAAGAGTTTATTAGAGAAATGTATTCGCCGGCCGCTCATTACGTTCTTATTATTTTCCTTATTATTCTCGGTTCCACCTGTTATGTTTTATACTTTTATCCCGCGTCGTTCGAGAAGAGCGCAACGTTTCTTCGTTTCTATTTTCCACGAAAGTTCACGGTCCAGAAGTCGGCCAACGCTGAGAATATCTTCCCATTTCGAATTCGCGCGACGAAATCGGGGTTATTAATGTCAGCGCGCGTTCTAATTTCGTCAAAGGGGTTGGACGGCAGAGAGGTGAACCACTTCGCACGAAACGCCCGTACCAAAAGATCGAAACACGTAACGTAAAGATAAAATTATTTAATTACCATTCACCTATATTACAGGGTGCAAAATAAATGTAACTAAATTTAATTTTTCTTGAAATGAAAGTAGGGTAACGAAGCAAAATAAATCTAATTCCACTGGACTCGCTGTACTGTTTTGATTATGCGTGTCTTCATTTTTTTATTGCTTAGTCAATGTGTGTTTTCAAATTGTCGAACAAATACTTTGCTCTTTTGGAAATGTATCGTACAGGAAAATAGTGTGAAATTGTTTGCTCGGTGTTTGCGAAAATATTTTCTCGAGGACAATTCAAAAATTTAATGGATTTGGTCATGAAGACGATCGTCCTGGAAAAGAAAAAAAGCACCGTGAGCAATTCGAGAAAACGCAAAGTCATCGAGAAAAGCGAGTCAACTGAAATCCGTAAGTCTCAATGAGAAGCACCGTCGAAGAATGATAAACCGATGGACTGCTATAGCGTACTTGATCAATTCTTGAGGCCAGGATTTATACTAAACCTCACAAAAGTATGAAATCTTTGGAGCAACCGCTCTATCGGGAATCGAATAGAATTACGTCGAAAAATCTGCGGTCCGTCGACGAAAATGTCAAAAAGCGTTTGAAGTTGTGTTGCTGTAATTTCTCAAGGATTGTTGGGCAAATAAAATTGTAAATAACTGAACGAGCATTTTGCCGTAAGATTGTATCACAATTCTTAAAATTGTTCTTTAAAGAGGTAAAGAATACGAGTAAAAAGGTTTATGTTGACGAATTTAATTATTCAGCAGAAAACTAATACCTGTGCACAGTCGAGAGCAGGCAGATTAAGAGAAAGGAAAACAACCATTGAATGGTAAATTGCATGGAAATAAGACCAGCTGAACGGTAAACGGTTTCCTTGAAGCACAACTGGTAAACAAGAAACGTCAATCTTCATAATACAATATCAATAATCAATGTAGCCAAGAAGATTGCGTCCCGAACCGAACATGAAGTCACGAAATATGAACTTCGCCTTTGTGAAAGTATTTCACGTTATTGACAACATCGTAGTTGCTAAATTGCATAACGGACCACGTTTACCATGAGCTTTTCAAATTTCAATAGTCGATAAACAATCACCCTCGATGTAAGTACAAGCACGATAGTAAAAATTCAGACATGAACAAAAAATAGATTGTACGAGCCCTTGGATGAAAACATTGACAAAGCATTCATTTTTTAACAGTGATTAGATACCACATTAAAAAAATACTGTAGAAAATTGTGGAATTTTGCGAGGCTATTAAAAAAATTATTACACATCGAAATTGATTTCATTTATGAAAATGTATAGATGCAATAATGAGAGAAATTTGTACAATTTTGTAAAACCTTATTCTCTGTAAGTATAATTTTTCTTGAAAGTTTATCGCACTTATTATATTAAAATATTGGGCACAGCTTTTTGTCAAATTTTTTGGCATGAATCTTACGACTTATACAAGTTTAAATAGGGAAACGTTCATCATTCTAATAATAGAAAAGACTATCACATCCTCTTATAAGTTCATTTTCAAATATTACTAGTTGAAAAGGATCAGCGATGATCCAGGGAAGCCTTTCATAATCGGCCGATTGGGAAGTTCACGGGGGACGAGATGACACGAAAACGGTTGTTCTTCAAACAAGTCGACGGCAATGTGCACCGCGTGCACCGTAGCCCAGGAACCAGTTCGTGCTTCGATGCGTCGACTCAATGCCGACAATCATTTGAAAGGGAGCAGAAGTTCTTTTGAACGAGTCCAGGAATCCGGCCGGCAGTGAGCAGTACTCCTTCGATTATCGTTTTTGCTCGGCGAACAAAACGGGACATTCCCGGGATAACTAGAGCGATCGAGTTAATACGAGACGGTCAGATAAAGGAAAATGAGGTGAGAGGACGCACAGACAATTTTCGCTGTTATTTAATGGACGAAACTGACGCTCGAGTTCTTAATTAACTGCAATCGGGCGAATATTTATAATACTTACAGAAAAAGACTCAGTGTCTATTTATTTATTTATAAACAGGTCGCCTATTTTTAAGTCAAACAGTAGAAGATAACGTTATCAATAGCAGGAAGTGAACATTGCTCGAATACATAGTAATAACAGTACTGAATAATTATAGAGATAGTGCAAAAGAATAAAAACATGATACCAGTTTGGCAAAATGTTTCAAGGACTTCTCACGCTTCTTAAGCAATTCTTCCCTTAACTAATCCACCTCGATATCATCTAATTAAGAGATTCATAAGGCTCAAGAATCTTTTTAAGGAGGTCCATCTGGTACATAGCAAGTCAAATGCAAGTTATAGAANGGTTCACGGGGGACGAGATGACACGAAAACGGTTGTTCTTCAAACAAGTCGACGGCAATGTGCACCGCGTGCACCAGGAACCAGTTCGTGCTTCGATGCGTCGACTCAATGCCGACAATCATTTGAAAGGGAGCAGAACTTCTTTTGAACGAGTCCAGGAATCCGGCCGGCAGTGAGCAGTACTCCTTAAAAAATTGTCCAGGCTGCCTAATTATCATATAGGGCCTGTATAGGCAATAACAAGGCAGCCTACATGTAACCTATAGAATTTGTAATGGCTTGCCTACATGTAACCTATAGAAGGCCTACATAGGCAGTAGTTGTAATAGCATAGATATAGGTATGCCCTTATAGGCCCTATTTTACCATCCATGATA
>SMSR01012241.1:3424-17321 GCA_019453355.1 Ceratina japonica
AAACTCGTCGAAGAGCTAAGCTACTACACTCTCTGATTTTGATGATTCCGAAATTAAAATTTAAGTCGGATAAATTCGGCCCTGCAGAAATACATACACAAAAAATGAATGAAATCTCAATACGAAACGATAATTATATTTATTTTAAATTTTAATGCACAATAATATAAACATAAAATAACATTAAAATTGGAAATGATATACAATAATTCTCAATTTTTAAATACTTTAAATAAAATTATAGTACGCATGGTGCACGTTGAACACTTAGGTAGCACTGGGTCCTTGAGTTTCTTGTGTTGCTGGAAGAATTATATTAATTTGATTAATTTACGTAAGATAACTCTGCACGACCTTTCGAGACGACCCAATATAAGAAAATTCTGAGACCTTTATAAGAATATTCTAAGGCAGTTGCTATAGTTCTCATATCCCCCTCAATGCTGCGTGCCCAGTTTTCAGCATCGCCAATTTCTTTTAGTGCACTGGAGAAAGCTTCCACCAAGTTTAACCAGGATTGTGTTTGCTTTGCAAAATTTGTTGCACTGTGTTGCAACTGCTTCGCCTCTGCGTCTAATTTCTTTTGATTCAAATACGCTTGTGCCACACTATATAATCATAGAGATCGTTGAATTAATAGTCTCGTCATGTCTGTTCAATTTTTGACAAGAATTACTTATTACTTACCCTACGTTTAAATGGTCAACCAAAGCTTGTGTCAAATTGCTCGCAGCTTGCACAGCCTCTTTCCTCTTTTGCTCTGTCAAAAAAAATGTTTAGTTGTACTTTTACATATATTCAATTTTATATCTTTTACTATTGCTGTTTGTATAAAATTTTGTTTTCTCATTATTTACCTTGTCTTTCTTTTCTTGCTGCTTGCTTGCCTTGGTGTTCTTTTATAATAGCAGATAACATATTTTTGTTTGTTGTAAACTTATAACCAAATAAGTTATATGTATGCACTAAATGCTAAGTTTATTCTTTTTTCGCATGCACGTTCATAACACCACGAGAAATTTGACTTATGATGTATGAATAATCAATTTGATATTATTTTCTTTTGATATCTGTTCACTGCTGCGTGGAAAGCACGTATATATGTAATTGCATGTATCCGTACGTACTACAGTGATCTATTTATCACTGACGTACTATTGAATGTAAAAGGTTATGGTTATTCTACTCCGTTTTACTATGTACTCGTATATACGCTTCATTTAGATTCGTACATAATCGTTTTCCCAAGACCGAGAGTGGGGCTGACAGAATTTTTGAGCAGAAATATATATACATCGCACACACAGTAGTAATATATTCTTAACTTTTTATATAGAGTTATAATCATAAACTTTCTTAATTTTTGCCATAGCTCTTTTTAACTGTCTCCTTTTGTCTAAGCATGGATTAATGATGTTGAAGAAAATCGTAACATTACGAGCACCAAACGGTGTACCTTTCCTGTCGACGGGTAAGTTATGAATTAAAAATTTATTATAATTCAATTTATTAACATTCATCGTGTTCCGTCCTACTGGAGGTATCATTTCTCATAAATAATCAACGTAGACAGTGATAAGAAGATGAATCTTCCGTGCAGGTGTTTCATTAGCATCTAAGGTTATACGTCGAACGTTATCAGAAAATAGCATAGAAGTTGATGGAAGATGGGATTTGTTAAGCGCCGTTTGCTTAGAACGTCATCCGGTAATTACGAGACCGATGCAAGACGTAGAAGCAAGATATCAAAAAATGTTGGAGCAGATAGAATTTGAAAACAGTCTGATGTCGAACTTTGAACTGAAAAAAGAAGTAGCGAAAAAACGGACAGATAATCCATCAGACGATGAACATGTCGTGACTTACCAAATGATAGAAGATCTTGAAGACTCTTGGGAAGACGAACTAGAGAAATTTAAATTAGCACCGAGAGTGAGCGGTACGATTTTGTGAATTACACGCTTCAATTAATTCATTATGATGTATTTTAAATTACATTCTGATTGTAGAAAGTAAGGAAGATAATGCAGTTGTTTCTTTGAAACGAAAGTTAGATAAAAATCTAGTCTTGTTAGTAGAACAGAATATTGGCGACTCCAGTTTTTGGATTCCTCCTCAAAGCGCAAGGAAACAAACAGAAACTATGATACAAGTGAGTAGCATCTAAATTTCTTAAAACACAGACGATTGTCAATGAACTACTTTTGTTTTATTAGACTGCACAGCGAACTTTACAAGAGATATGCGGTAGTAACGTAAGAGTACAATTTTATGGCAATGCACCGATTGGATTTTATAAATACAAATATCCGAAAAATATGCGGGACACAAACAAAGATGGTGCAAAGATTTTCTACTTTTTAGCAAAATATATAAGCGGGCATGTTTCTCCCGATGTAAAGCACTGCTGGTTAGATAGGAATGAACTGAAGAAACGTGTACCTCCTACAATTCACAAAAGTTTATCTAAATTTTTACTACCTGATTAAACTATTATATTGTAAAATGTATAAAGTTTTTAAAAATATACTTGTAGAAGAAAACGTGTAAGTGAATGACTATATGTTATATATTTGTTTACATTTACGCAATGTATAAAGTGTTTAAATAGTATTCTGATTTATATCTTTAAAATACTTTATTATATAAAATATATTGTTAATTATGTAAAGAATAGGTTCCCAAGGTTCGGAGTTGTAGTTGTTCCAAGAAGCAATTTCAGTTCATTTAGTTTGGACGTGTACATTTTGTATATCGTACAAATCTTTTATCACAATTTTCGGACTGAATTTATTGAATATTTACATATAAATATTCGAATTTCTCATTATGAACTTAAAAGTGTATTCAACAATACGAACGTATGTATGATATCCAAAGAAGTGTCTAAGTTAAAATCTACCACATCTTCTCCTTCCGGTATATTTTGTATCGTCCGGAACTCTCTTTCCTTGTTTTCGACGTCTCTCTTTTTTCTCAAGAATCCAGTCTCTACTATTTTTTAAAGATTTACCTCTTGCCTTTTTTATTTGCTCCCTGAAAGTATAAGGTAACGTGATGAGATAAGCGCATTATTAAGAATTAAGAAAGAATAAGGGAATTGAACACCTACACTCTGTTTACGAATGAAACGGCTCTTTCTTCGTCGCCGACTCCTAAAGCTTTAGGAAGAGCAGCAGATCCTCCAGTCATTAAAACTAAAAAATACTTTTTTGCTTTCGTACTGTTTGGAAAGTCTACGACTACTCCTCCGTAAAAGCCTGCTTTTGTTGCCTGCGTTGTTACTAATTCAATTTGACTGCTATTTTCGGGGTAAAATTGAAACACGGCTCTGGCAGATCTCGATAAACACGAAAATAGCGTTGAAAAGAATTTGTATAATCTTTTCACCGGGTTGTGTGAACTTTTATCTGCATTGCACAGCCATTGCAACGCAGAAATACTAATTGCTCCGTCAAAAGTTCCTGCTTTAAACGGTATTCCTTGACCCATGTCTGCCAAAATTAAATCTCCTTCCACTTCCCTCTCTAAAGCTACTCCTATGGATTAAATATAAAAAAATTAAATGAGTGCAACGTATAACTATATCCTAGGAAGAATAAGTATTATATGTAATTACCGAGCATTGCACGAGATATATCGATTCCTATCCATACGTGTCCATAGTCTTCGATTACACTACCACTTAAACCAGAACCACAGCCAATGTCCAAAAGTAATTGAGTACTGTCCTCTGGTAATACGAGAAGCTCTATAGCCCGTTTACACATTTGCTCTTGTATGTCCATCATTCGAGAACTATAAGTTTTCAAATATAAATATATTTGTAAGTGAGATCATAAAAAATTATGATTACTAAATAAACGATTACTACTTAAACTTACTTTTGTGTATATTTCCTAGCTTCGCATTCATCGTAAAACTAAAATTTAAAGAAAGACGGGGATAAAACAATGCTAATGTGATGATAAATTAAATCTTACCACTTCGGGCGGTGCCAAATGTTCCGGTCGTTTTGACATTTTTATATACTTTTCTACTGTGTGACTATTTATTTCGATAATTCTGAGGTTATGTGCAATTAGCACGTGTAGTACAGCTGGTACAGCAACATGACTCCATGTCCATGTCCAAGCAAGTCCCTACAGTCCCTACCTTTGACTGCTGGTATCTATAGTCAAAGCGGTACAGCACACGTACAGCATGTGGTACAGGGCAGAAACTATACTACCTTCAGTATTTAGTAGATTGTAATAAGAGAGAGGTTTGATTATGTTTATGATAAACAATAATGTTCAGTTAATTATATAAAGTGGCCTATAGTTGACAACGTTGACAGTCAGGAACTGAATTTGTAAAGTTCCATAGGTAATCGCAAACCGAAAAAGAATGTGAAACGTGAAACACGATGATGCGAAACAAAAAGAAGAGATTTGGTGTTCTCTGTGGGGGTATCAACGATACTAGCTATAAGCGTCCACGAAGTTCACTGAAAGTCAATTTGAGTTGTGCTTCGAACTTGACAGATTCTGGGCACGATTCACTTGACTTCGATGCGAATAATACAATTTCTCATGGGATTCCATTGAAGAATGTCAGTATTATTTTAGAAAGAGTAGATGCAAACCAAGAAAACGAACTAGTTGACTCAACGTCTTCAGCGTCAAAGATAAAACGTAATCTTCCGAGCAACGATGCTTTAAAGACTAGATTGTCTACCAAAATAGCAGATATCGATGTAACTAAATGTAACGATAGGAAAAATGATAAGAGTCAAAATATTTGTAATACGCCAAAAATTACGTATCGAAACAAGGAGTTGAAAAGAATGAACGGTTTAGGAATATTAACAGAAATACAGTCTCATGATTTGGAAGAACGTTCAGATGTTTGTAGTAAAAATGTTAATTTGGAATCTCGTGTTTCAAAAGAATTGGTACGACTAAGAAGTAGGACAAGCAACGATAAAAATGCTATGTCGATGGGAATGCCTTGTAGTTCCAAGAAAACGAATATCGACGAGCTCGATTCCTCTATCATCTGCAGAAATAGATTTTCTCAATCTTCTGTTTCGAGCATTTCTGAAAGTGTTTTCGCCGAAATACCAATTGGCTGTTCTACTATGATAGATGACAATGTATCGGACGAAGAAAGTAACAAGCATCAGGAGGATCTTGCTTGTGTGTCCGTACAGGAAGTATCGAGAAATGATTTTCGTTCTAATCGCTCGGTCCAAGTACCTCGACAAGCGAATAACGAATTAGTAGCTCGATCTGCATGCGATGAAGAAGCAGTAGTAATTGGAACAGACAGTATAAATACAGTGAGAACTTCTTTAAACGTTAATACATCTGTCGATGCGATAAATAGTAAGAATAGCAGTAAACGTAAACGAAAGGATTCCGAAAGTCATGGTAGTGAAGATAAACAAAGAAATAGGCGTTCGACAGCTTCGAGCCTTGTACGAGAAAGTACGAATACCGTTCGTACTTCGTTGCAAGTGAATATGTCTTATACTTCGAATCAGTTGCAAAATAGTAACAATATTGGTACAACGAGGATTTCTACGACGGAGAGTATAAAAATACTAGATATTTGTGACGCAAATGATACAGGGAAGAACGGTTCGGACGACCGAAAGATCAACAGTCCTGAAAGACCGAATCAAGGCGGAGTAGTGATTCCAGAAAGAGTCGACGAGAATGGGACGAGTACCTCGTCTTCCATTGTCGACGAGTCACCTGATAAAATTCAGACAGAGAGGAAAGAAAATATAAGAAATTCGAAAACAGTACCTAATGCAAAAAAAGGTAAAAGAAAATTATTACCTCTCCGTGAATGTTCGCAATTGGTATCTTTTACTCCAATACAAAACGAATGTCCACTGCCTCGTCCATTAATATTTGGAAAACGATTCAGGAAGAAGAAAAATAATACGTACAATAAAAGTAATTCTGGTGGTATAGAAGTACGTTCTATGAGAAAAGAGGAAAAAAATCATGGTAAGGAAGAAAAAACACAAAAGAAACCGAGGAAAGTAATCAGTAAAAAGATTGTTGTCAAGAAGATCGCGGACGAAGGCATTTTAAGGAAATTAACTGAAAATACGGAGAATTGTAATAAACCGAGGACAGCAAATGTTTGTGTCTCGAACGGGAGCGTAGACGATTTTCAATCGCGGAAAATATCGAAGAAGAATCGAACGCAAAGATTATACATTGTCACAACAGGTTTGTCCAACGAGTAAGTTACATTTTTGTTTCGTATAAATATAAGACTGTCATTGATCGTCAATACGTTGCAACTATTTTTACTTTTAATTGCCATATATTAACGACGACACGTTTGTCACGTTCTCATAGAGATAAGAGTCTAGTCAAAAGCGTCGTTCAAACTCTTGGTTCCGCAAAGATTGAGCCAAGCGTTACGAAAAATACGACGCACGTAGTAACGACGGGCGTGCGTACAATAAATCTGTTGCACGGTATAATAAGAGGATGTTGGCTGGTTGGCCTCGAGTGGGTTTTAAAGTCTTTGGAAAGCAAAGAATGGTTGATACCGGAGGATTACGAGATGGCACATTTCTCGAAGGCAGTTTCGGTAAATACGATATAGAGTCGAGGAGAACTCGTAACATCGGAACGCGAAGTAACAGAGTAATAATAGCGATTTAATCATTAACTTTGTAGGAAAATCGTAAGGATAGACAACTGTTTGGGAAATCTTANATAAGACTGTCATTGATCGTCAATACGTTGCAACTATTTTTACTTTTAATTGCCATATATTAACGACGACACGTTTGTCACGTTCTCATAGAGATAAGAGTCTAGTCAAAAGCGTCGTTCAAACTCTTGGTTCCGCAAAGATTGAGCCAAGCGTTACGAAAAATACGACGCACGTAGTAACGACGGGCGTGCGTACAATAAATCTGTTGCACGGTATAATAAGAGGATGTTGGCTGGTTGGCCTCGAGTGGGTTTTAAAGTCTTTGGAAAGCAAAGAATGGTTGATACCGGTGGATTACGAGATGGCACATTTCTCGAAGGCAGTTTCGGTAAATACGATATAGAGTCGAGGAGAACTCGTAACGTCGGAACGCAAAGTAACCGAGTAATAATAATGATTTAATCGTTAACTTTGTAGGAAAATCGTAAGGATAGACAACTGTTTGGGAAATCTTATGTACCAGAGTTGTTTACCGCTTGTGGACCTATATGCGTCGAGAAGACCACGAAACTACCGCTCGATGCTTTGATAGATCTCGTGAAAGCAGCGGGCGGTTGTATTACTAAGAATCCGGAAACAGCTAAAATTCTAATTGGCCCGGGAGGGTTGAAAGAAACGTGGATTTTAGATTGCATTACGACGGGCGAATTGCAGTCGTGCAATCACTATCGACATTCGATGGTGTGAACGCCGATTTTGTACATACTACTAATGACATTTTGTTGCATTTCGAAAATGACGGTTCGAGTTGTAAATGAATCGTGTGTAAATGCCATTGAAATGAACTATAAAAGTGTACGTTACTGTACAACTGAACATACATATATATGTAGTATACTTAAGTATATATTTGTATTATTTATTATGAAGATACAATTTAATTGTATCTGTGGGAAATAAAAGTGTATATTTATAAATATACGTCTAACTGACTTTAATACGTATCATCCTAGACNGTAAAAAAATAAATATAAGCAGATATAAGCAGAATCCCGAACATTTTCGGGAACCCGCCCGAACCCGAAGGAAAAAGCCCGACCCGATCTGAACCCGATTTTTCGGGTTCTTCCACAAGCCTAGTAGAGGCATGTNATTAAATTTTAACGAATAATTGCAACCACGCGTTTAATTTCAAAACGCGCCCTCGAGCATCAAATTGCACAATACATTTGATATCGAAGGAATTCGTTCTTTTCATCATTATTATTATCATTATCATTGTCATTAGTTCTTGTTCAGTCAGTGTCAGTGTTGTCGCTGTAATACGTGTCATGAGGAGACTCCATTTCCGCGATTGAATATTCGTGATGAAATGCAGGATAGAATCGGGAGAAAACAGTGACAACTTATCTTTGTCATAATTAATTGTCTTAGCTCGAACACGGGTTACGATTGACGCGGATGGATCTGTGTAACCTCTCTGGTATGCTACGTATATACGAAGATACGTATATACAATTGCAGTCGCCAGTACTTGCGGTAGCATCGGTAGCATACGTGGTAGCATAACTGGCAGCCAGTGTTAATAGTGTACTACCAGGTAGTACATGCGTACTGAGCGTGAAGTACGTACGTACATACAATGTGTCAAATTGACACGCATTTGTTGATATGCGACTTTGTATTTATCTAACCGTATATTTATAGAAATAGTTCGACGAGTATGGGCTACGCGTATTACCAGTAAGTAGACGAGTGTAGTAACGATTTGGAAAATACGATGTCAGAGCCGTGTTCTTTGACGTAGTGTAAAATTCGTACGAATGCCGAGTTTTCAGTTTACCTCTCGCGTCTCGACGCTGATTGCTATTGTCACTAGCCCTTTGTTTTACGGCAGTGCCATGCACGCGTATCAAAAACAAAAATACGGAAGTAATAAATCTTAAAGGAGATCGATTGTGACCGTTGTGTAATAATTATAATTGCAGTTTCGCTTTCACGCTTTCAGAAATATAGTTTAGTGGTTCTCTCTACTGTAGAGGCTAGGCTTGGGCGAGATCGAGAAAATTTCGGGATCTCGACGTCGGGAAGACATTACAGGTCGGATCGAGTCGGGTCAAGTCGGGTTTGAGACATTTTTTATTTCTCGACAATTTCGGATTCTCAAAAATGTTCGGGATTCTCGAAAATAAATAATAATATTAATAATAATCTATTTATACGAGCTCTCAGCTCTTTCATACAGAATTAAGTTATCATCATAGTTAGAACGATATTATATATAACTATAATATAAAAATGATATATAACTGTAATATAAAAAATAAAACTACAAATTACAAATATAAAAAATAAATATAAGCGGATATAAGCAGAATCCCGAACATTTTCGAGACAAAAAAATTTCGGGAATCCGCCCGAACCCGAAGAAAAAAGCCCGACCTGATCTGAACCCGATTTTTCGGGTTCTTCCACAAGCCTAGTAGAGGCATGTCGTCGTGATCATTCCCGATCTGAACGAAGAAAATGTATAATGCAGAAAATGATTATTATTTAAATCGTAGGTCGAGCCAAGAGGAGACGCCGCCTCCGGATAAATGTATCCCTTTCCCACGGCATAATACAACAATAATAACCGATGCGTACGCAGGCATTCCCGAGAATTTATTGCTAAATTTTTTTGGATTCGTGGTAAGATTTGCCAAAGATAGTACTACACGTACGTCGTTAGAAAAAATTATATATTACTAATAATAATTCCGTTGTTACGTTGATAGTTCCTTGTTATTTTGTTTGGTTTACTTCGTAAAAAAGCATGGAACTATGGACGTCTAGCATTGTTAAATAAAACGGATGAAAGATGGATGGAATTGTTTTATGGGAATAATGAAGGCAGGGATACCGATGCCCTGTGCGTCGAAACTTCTGCCAATTCTCAACTGTCGCAAGTCGACAGAGGTTTCTTGTCGTGGATCGTTACTGCATTTAGAGTTACGTGAGTACAACTAGCCGTCGAGTATATGTAATTACAAAAAATGTATTAATGACAATTCTTGAGACGATGTTTTATAATTTTAGAGATGAAGAACTTTTGGCGCGCGCTGGGCCAGATGGTTTATTATACATATCATTTGAACGGCACTTGATCATCTTGACGTGCTTAATGGTTGCCATATCGTTGTGTATAGCTTTACCGATCAATTTCCATGGCAATATGCAAGGCGACACCGCGACATTTGGTCACACGACGTTGTCCAATTTAGATCCGATGTCTACGTTGATTTGGGTGCACACGATTTTAATTTTATCCTACTTACCGGTCGGCGCGTATATCATGAGACATTTCTTGAAAAAGGTATAAAAGTCGAATCAGGAGAGAGAGAAGAGCGTCGCTTCGAGAGAATAATAAATACGACGTCTCGTTGCGATACGTATGTCGTAGGTACGCGATTCAAGGCACGGTGGCGAACTGGCGGCGAGGACGTTGCTGATTACAGAAATACCGAAGCAACAGTGCGACGTACTTGTTCTCACCGAATACTTCAAGTACGTTGACTCGCGTTCGGCGCAATTATCGCGTAATTTTATTTCATCTCTCGTAATATCGTCCTTTACAGACAAGTATTTCCAACTTTGACGGTGGAGGATATTACGTTGGCGTACGACGTTAGGCGGCTTTCGGCTTTGAACGCGGAAAGAGATTGCGCCGAACAAGCCAGTTTATATTGCGAAAACTATGCACGAAAGAGAGAACCGTTAAAAATGTATCCGTACCCGTGCGGCCAAGTGATAGGCTGTTGCTGTAAAAACGTACGTACTTTCCACCAGTGAACTACCGGAAACGAATAAACTGTTTTTATTCTAAAGTTTATTTTTTCTCGCAGCAAGTCGATGCGCAAGAATTTTATACTAACGAAGAAATCCGATTGACTGCGTTGGTCGAAGAGGAGAAGAAAGTAGCGCTGAGCAGACCACTCGGAGTAGCTTTCGTGACTCTAGGTCTGTTTTATTTATAACATCGTAACGCGTACAGCGTGTATCGCCTAAACTTTGTAATGTAACGTAAACGCTGTAACGAAACAATAATTTAGGTACACCGGGTGCGGCTAAAGCTATGCGAAAGTATCTGTCCTCTTTGCGTAACATAAAATGGGTCGTGAATTACGCACCTATGCCGTCGGACATTTTTTGGGAAAATCTGAGCATTCCACGGCCGTGTTGGTATCTGAACGCTGTTTTAATCAACTTTGCTTTAGGCATCGTGTTATTTTTTCTCACCACGCCAGTCGTGAGTAACTCGAGTAACTTTCGACAATCACGTGATTCGACTCGACTCGAAGACTCGTAACATTTTCGTAACGCGTTGTTGTGCAGGTAATAGTGACTGCTTTGAATAGATTGCCGATCACTGGGGACATTATGAATCTCAGCCCGGTAATCTCGTCGTTTCTTCCAACCGTATTACTGGTCAGCGTAGCCGCGTTGATGCCCGTGCTAGTAGCGAGAAGCGAATCGTTGGTCAGACATTGGACCAGGAGCAGTCTGAATCGAGCAGTGATGACGAAAACGTTACTTCTTTTACTACTGATGGTCCTTATATTACCNTTGAGCAGACCTCTCGGAGTAGCTTTCGTGACTCTAGGTCTGTTTTATTTATAACATCGTAACGCGTACAGCGTGTATCGCGTAAACTTTGTAATGTAACGTTAACGCTGTAACGAAACAATAATTTAGGTACACCG
The DNA here is from genome assembly GCA_019453355.1 of Ceratina japonica. Taxonomy (NCBI): domain Eukaryota; kingdom Metazoa; phylum Arthropoda; class Insecta; order Hymenoptera; family Apidae; genus Ceratina; species Ceratina japonica. The sequence continues at coordinate 14,836 of SMSR01012241.1, forward strand.
GGTGCGGCTAAAGCTATGCGAAAGTATCTGTCGTCTTTGCGTAACATAAAATGGGTCGTGAATTACGCACCTATGCCGTCGGACATTTTTTGGGAAAATCTGAGCATTCCACGGCCGTGTTGGTATCTGAACGCTGTTTTAATCAACTTTGCTTTAGGCATCGTGTTATTTTTTCTCACCACGCCAGTCGTGAGTAACTCGAGTAACTTTCGACAATCACGTGATTCGACTCGACTCGAAGACTCGTAACATTTTCGTAACGCGTTGTTGTGCAGGTAATAGTGACTGCTTTGAATAGATTGCCGATCACTGGGGACATTATGAATCTCAGCCCGGTAATCTCGTCGTTTCTTCCAACCGTATTACTGGTCAGCGTAGCCGCGTTGATGCCCGTGCTAGTAGCGAGAAGCGAATCGTTGGTCAGACATTGGACCAGGAGCAGTCTGAATCGAGCAGTGATGACGAAAACGTTACTTCTTTTACTACTGATGGTCCTTATATTACCCAGTCTAGGTTTAACTAGTGCACAAGCATTTTTAGAATGGACTGTAAACGCAGCCAACGACACGGGGAGATGGGACTGCGTGTTTCTACCCGATCAGGTATGTAATCGGTCGACGGTGAACTTCTTCAGTGAAATCGAATAAATCACGTGAACCGTCGTCGTGTGTCGATTTTTAGGGTGCTTTGTTCGTGAACTACGTGATTACTGCAGCTTTACTCGGAAGCGGTTTGGAATTGGTACGATTTCCAGAATTAGCTTTGTACACGTTCAGATTGTGCATGGCTCGTAGCAGAGCCGAAAGGATACACGTTAGGAAGGCAGTATTATGGGAGTTTCCCTTGGGTGCTCATTACGCTTGGCTACTCTTAGTCTTCACCATGACGACGGTCTACAGTTTAGCCTGTCCGTTGATTACGCCCTTCGGACTGCTGTATCTCGTGGTGAAACATTTGGTACGATTAATCGGATAGCGGGGAATCGTCCTCAACGGTAACAAGTAAATTATACGTTTATAAATGTCGTATTCAGGTGGACAGGCATAACTTGTGTTTTGCCTACGGACCAAGCGTCGGTGGCGGTCAATTGGCCGGAGCAGCAGCGAGCGCTACCGGAGCCGCTCCGATCTTGGCTCAGACTGCGCTCTTGGCTTTAGGTTTAGTGAGAAGAGGCCTGTCGCCTTTGGCCGCGGTACAACTCAGCGGTCTCGCTGCAAGTGTCTTGGGTCTCGTGACTGGTGCTACTTTGCCTTCGTCCAAGTCTAAGGTACGCCTCTTTGAACTTCCAAAACGCTGCTCTGTCGCGATCTCTGTTTCCCGATCTGTCTCGCGATCTATAGCCGCAATCTAATTCTTTTAGCCGCAAGTGCAGAAGAGAGACTTGTCGGCAGGTCAGAATTTCGTAGCGCCTGTGCTACGAGACAAACAGACCAGCTTAGAAGAGATTATACCCGCGGGAGAGAACGTCGACGTCGACGCGACGAATTCGACGGCAGCAATTGTTTCGTTGGCGCAAGAGAGTCCGAAACTTTATCAAAATTACGGCAACGAATCTCGCGCGTAATAACGTTCGAACGAGATCGTTCGAATCGATTATGCGATTTACAAAAGAAGAGTATTAAAAACGTTTGATGATAGTACGGTGAAAAACGCGTTGGACGCTCATCGATCGCAAAAGTGTGATGCGTCGGTGCATCGTACGAGTATGATAATTATGTTTCTCTGTAAATGAAAATGAATTTATTTGTGATGTACTGAATACCAAAATAGTAATTAGCAGCTTTTGTATAACGAGCGTACAAGTGTAATTTTCTACCTTGTATAAGAAAGTATTTGAATTGGATCGCCCGGTACGAAGTAATTTGATGTTTTTATAAAACATGCTTGGAAAAAAATAATTGAACGAGAATGGCTGCGCGATGTACCCGATTAGAGTAACGATGTATTATTCTCTTTTCGTCTCCAATTATTTTTCGTGTGTCCGATCGTGCGCCATTGTTCGTTAAAGGAAAATGTTTTCTTTGTAATATCTCGCTGTATACGTATCCTTCGTGTTTAAATTAAACATTGTCGCCACGATTGAATAACGTTTTACCACCGTTTCAAGTATTCGGTTTAATAAAGAGATCTGATATTACATGGATCTGATACTCCTATGAAAAGGATATTTATTTTTTAATATATTTCTCTTATTGATACAGTCGAGTNATGTTTCTCTGTAAATGAAAATGAATTTATTTGTGATGTACTGAATACCAAAATAGTAATTAGCAGCTTTTGTATAACGAGCGTACAAGTGTAATTTTCTACCTTGTATAAGAAAGTATTTGAATTGGATCGCCCGGTACGAAGTAATTTGATGTTTTTATAAAACATGCTTGGAAAAAAATAATTGAACGAGAATGGCTGCGCGATGTACCCGATTAGAGTAACGATGTATTATTCTCTTTTCGTCTCCAATTATTTTTCGTGTGTCCGATCGTGCG
>SMSR01012241.1:26356-47661 GCA_019453355.1 Ceratina japonica
GCCCAGTAATTGAGAGAGTATTTAAAAAATAGTAATAATCGGTACTCGATGAAAGTTAATATTACTCCAACGACTGCAATTAAAAACTGCTATAAAACTGCGTGTAAATGTCGTTCGAATGTTTCCTCTGAATTCTACATTTTTTAGCATGCCTTTGTAATAAAACATTAAACGGCATAAAACAGACATCGATACAATGTCTTTTTTCCTATTTAGGCCCGTACAATATAATGGGAATATTTGAGATTTAAAACCTGGGAATCCTGTACGAAACAGTTCTACTTCAATGATTGCAAGATCTGGACACGACGATTACCTCTGTATTTGTAATGTACTCTTGATACAGGGTCCACTGTTATCATGCAAGGCCAGAAAGGAAAATTACCGACTCTTGCCCACGCTAATTGACCTAATGCCCAGCTGCACTCCCTGGGAGAGTCGAACGAACTTGGCACGGTCTCTTCCAATATGCTCAAACTGGTCGAGGAATTGCTCGTGTCTTCTGTGTCGTTGGCTACATTATTTTCGTGTATCCTGCCATTAGTACTATCAAATAAACTCTGATATTGATTCTTTGGCACTTTGGAATTCTGCGAATCAGACAACGTTGACGTTATTTCAAGTTATAGTCATCTCGGAGTCTACGGCAATACAATAAAAGTTGTACGAGAGAAAACAAGCGTTTTAACGTACATACACATGCATGTGCACGTATGTAAATACGTATCGTACGAGCGAGAATTACAATATTGAAGCATTAACGATTTCTACGTGACATATAATAGTATACAATATTAATGATTCGATCGGTAAGACCGAGTAAACGATGTTGAAAGGTGCGACGTGCCTTTGGCGAGCTGACAACCTCGTTCTTGGGAGACTTGGGTTTTATGGTCCTGCCATAACGACTTCGTCCAGGTAAAGTCTTGTTAACGTTGACGCTTAAATCGTTTTTTCCATCCTCGAACCCACTGTTCGTTGTCTCTAAATTTCCAGCGCATTCGTCAAATTCTGAGTCAACAGTCATGTCCACCTTGGTGCTCACTCCGTTTACAGTGGTCATCATTTTTCACCTAATTCGGCATTTTCGCCGACCAGGGACAATGATTATTCGATATTCTTAAATCGTGTATATCTCTTCACCGATCAACACAGTATAAACTCGTGAAACCGAGTACAAAGGGCTCGCGTACAGAAAACAATTTTCATTATCGCTGAAAATAGCCGCGATGGCCGATTTTCAAGGGTTACTTTATTTCTCCAAGGGACGACGTGTACCTTCCCCGAGCACACAGAGATCGACGCGTACTACGCGTGAGCTATCGAAAAAAGTAATTCAATGTCCCTTAAACAATAACCCTGGTTAATATTTAGAATTTGCAACTCAACCTCACGGGTACCTCCGATCAGGGACACGACGCGTTTCCCGCGATTTTGGGTGATTCTCAAAGCCATGCTTCAGTTCAATTTTTCACTATACGGTTGGTGATTTTTTTTTATCAGGTTACGTTCGATTTGCTTTGCGAATTTGCGATTTGGATTCCGAATTCGATACGATCAATTGTTTATAATATAATTAAATAACGTACATAAGTGTACACGTTACACGCTCGAATGCGCTGGTAGTACGAGTTGTTCTGTTCTTTACGAAACGAATCGTTTAGCGAATAAACTTGCGACTAAGACTACGATTAAATTACTACACATAATGTGTGAGCGCGCGCGCGCGGATGTATATATATATATATATATATATATGTATGTACGTATGCAAATTAACGTTGACGAACGTTGAACGTCGGATCCGAATCATGTTTTATTAAAAGTTTCAAATGAAATTATACACATAAGGAAGATTGATATTGAAATTTATTTACAAAATCTAGCGACGCAATGTTCTTTGGCATTTATGTCATGAATTTTGCGTAGTCCATGTTGACGTGCCATGTCTTCCAGTTCCTTCGCGAAATTCTGCAAACCTTCGTCTCTCAATTCGATTATATACTTTGGTAATTCTACTAACATAATTCCTCCTTTCTTGAGCGAGGATACGAAATCGGGTATTCGTTTGGTCATGTCGTGAGCTACCCAAATAAATGCAAATTTACCGTCGTACTCTGATTTTTGCTTAAAAGCTTCTAAAGACGTCGCAGGATGAAAGATTATCTAAAAATGTAACTCGCGCAATAGAGTTGAAAAAAATTGTACGTTACATTTATTATGTACGATTCGAAAGAAAATATTACTTTGTGATTTGCAATGTCTATCCAAGACGCTTTACGTCTTTCACGCATGTTTCTGTTTGTCTTCCACGACTCTTGTTCCATTTCCGTGCTAGGCGATTCGATTACCAATGTGCCGTTCAATAAAGAGGAATCTCTGTGGGATGCAATTAGCTCTTCGCATATCGGTTCCCGAGTTCTAATTTCGTGTATACTTCTCATGATCTCTCGTTCGGCCACGTCGGTCGCCCTCCACTTGCTGCATTTTCTTCGAACAATATAGATTTATTCGTGAAATGAGAATACAAGGAAACGTTCGATCGGATCTTACTTGTCCTTTGTATCCCCTAACGTCCACGAGAAGAAAGGACCGTTCGTAATGTCTCCTAAATAAGCATAATGTAAAAACCCCGGTCCGTACTGTATTATATTGTTTAATAACGTGGGATTGCTTCTAACCGGTTCTCCCTCTAACCACGTAAACGCAATCCCACTGTTTCTCCAAAATCTAACATTGGCACAACACGAATTAAATCACTTGAATATTCGTGTCTCGGCGTCGATAAGAAACACTTACTGTCAGGTAAGAAACGTACCTATATTCCTGTAACGTCAAATTTGAAATGTTTCTGGACTTTAAAATCATATGATAATCCCAATCGAAGACGCCTTCCCTATAATCGTATCTCGTCCCGAGCGATTTCCTAATTCTTTTGTCCCAGTAGTCCACGATAGGAACGTTCTCGCATGTTGCACGTTCCCAAAATCTTACAGGACGATTAATCGACGGTGACGTGAAATACAGTAGACGCGTAAGTTCGAAGTCCTTCGAGTTGACTCACTTGAAAATTGCTTCTAGTCGATCTTTGTCTCTACGTTTCAAGCGTTCCAAGTTCAACCAAGGACAGTCAATCGTGTTCGTCGGTACGTCCGCTAATCGACTCGTGCATCCGATCAAATATTTGCCCGTAGCAGGTCTTACCAACGTGTTGCCGAGTATCTCCAAGTAATAACGAGTCGCCTCTTGCAATCCTTGGATACATTCAATTTTTTATTTCGTTTTATTTATATCGATAAGAAAGGAAAAGAAGTCTCTCAACTTTTTATACATACCCAAGTCTGGTTCTAAACAAATGTTCAATAAGAGAATAGACCTGGCGACTTGTTCCAACGTCGGTTCGATTACGTTGTACAAAATAATACGATCGCGGTGCGAATAAGACGATGCTATCGTCTTCAAGACGTGTCTCGCATCACCGGCAGCTACGATCAACACCTCCAGAGGTTCGTCTAAACCGTTGATTTCGTATTTATTAATTTCGAACTGTATATCCAACGCAGGACTGTATCCCCACCACATATTGTGTTATTGTTATACTATTTCCTCGTTGCACCGTGTTGCACGTTTAATCNCGTATCCACTAACGTCCAACAGAAGAAAGGACCGTTCGTAATGTCTCCTAAATAAGCATAATGTAAAAACCCCGGTCCGTACTGTATTATATTGTTTAATAATGTGGGATTGCTTCTAACCGGTTCTCCTTCTAACCACGTAAACGCAATCCCACTGTTTCTCCAAAATCTAACATTGGCACAACACGAATTAAATCACGTGAATATTCGTGTCTCGGCGTCGATAAGAAACACTTGTCAGGTAAGAGACATACCTATATTCCTGTAACGTCAAATTTGAAATGTTTCTGGACTTTAAAATCATATGATAATCCCAATCGAAGACGCCTTCCCTATAATCGTATCTCGTCCCGAGCGATTTCCTAATTCTTTTGTCCCAGTAGTCCACGATAGGAACGTTCTCGCATGTTGCACGTTCCCAAAATCTTACAGGACGATTAATCGACGGTGACGTGAAATACAGTAGACGCGTAAGTTCGAAGTCCTTCGAGTTGACTCACTTGAAAATTGCTTCTAGTCGATCTTTGTCTCTACGTTTCAAGCGTTCCAAGTTCAACCAAGGACAGTCAATCGTGTTCGTCGGTACGTCCGCTAATCGACTCGTGCATCCGATCAAATATTTGCCCGTAGCAGGTCTTACCAACGTGTTGCCGAGTATCTCCAAGTAATAACGAGTCGCCTCTTGCAATCCTTGGATACATTCAATTTTTTATTTCGTTTTATTTATATCGATAAGAAAGGAAAAGAAGTCTCTCAACTTTTTATACATACCCAAGTCTGGTTCTAAACAAATGTTCAATAAGAGAATAGACCTGGCGACTTGTTCCAACGTCGGTTCGATTACGTTGTACAAAATAATACGATCGCGGTGCGAATAAGACGATGCTATCGTCTTCAAGACGTGTCTCGCATCACCGGCAGCTACGATCAACACCTCCAGAGGTTCGTCTAAACCGTTGATTTCGTATTTATTAATTTCGAACTGTATATCCAACGCAGGACTGTATCCCCACCACATATTGTGTTATTGTTATACTATTTCCTCGTTGCACCGTGTTGCACGTTTAATCCTGTTTTAATCCGAATTACTTGGCACCCAATATATTTTATTGCCATAGCAACGAGTACGCCGCGGGGTCGTCGTTCCTACTCTTCCCGGCCACGCACATTGCGCGCGAGAAAGACTATTTAATTTAATCAGTTTTTACAAACACGATCGATCGATGGATAAACAATGTTTAAGACGATCCCAGTCCAATTCCTCTTGCACTGTAAAACAGTTTTAATACGGATGATAGGTATGAATATTTATACATATGTAAAATTCTAAAACCTATTGTATAAAAAATAAAGTCAGAGATTTGTGTAATAAAACTGTAAACGTGTTAGCGACAGTTGTCTCATAGACTTATAAAAAACCATTTATTTTACTCCTATAATATAGATTCTGTGAGACAGATAAAAATAACTCGTCCTCGATCCATGCCCGCGCAAGGATTTCTTATAAACTTGTGTATCCGCGTCGATCCGTCACGCGAATTCCGGCTCATTTGTCTCTCTTTTTCTGAGCCCGCTTATTGCCGCACCGTTGTAAAATATCTGTAATAGGTCCTTTATGTTGAAATATAGCAATGAGCTGCGTACGCGCCTCGTTCATTCCTTCACTAATCAAACTACTACGTTGCATATTTCCTTTGATCAATTCGTTGACACGTTCCAGACCGTCATCTTGTCTAACATTTCTAACGTTTTGTTGCGATTCGAGCATAGTTAGGGTCGTTTTCAATTTTTCGTGCACCTGTAATTAGCGTTACGCTACATATGACACGCGTGTCTCACAGCGAATCGAAACTTACTTGTTTCTCGAGGTCGGCGATGTCCTCCATTTGTGCGGTGAGATGGTACACTTTCCAGCCGTTCAGCTTCTGCAACACGTGTTTCTGCTGGGCTATTTCCGCAACGGTGGGTCGTCTCTCCTCGCGAGGCCGAACCTCGCTCGGCCTCCTGTAATGATGAAGCCTACTACCCCACCTGTTTTTCCAAGAAGGACCTGTGTACAATTCGTAGTAATTACTCGCAACGCGTACGCAACGTAACCGTTTTACTTTTATTTCATATTTTTCTCGTTCACGAACCTAACAGACTAGGCGTGGGTCGTGCTCGTATCGCGACCGTCGGTTGTCGGGGAGGAGATTTAATAACGTCGCATTGCAAGTTCGACGACGCTTGTCTCTTCTCCAACGACTTCTCCTTCGGTTCGTCTTTAAGCTCTTTTTTCATTCTATCCTCGGTGATGAATTGCATTTCTTCCTCTGTACACCGCGACTCCGTCAACTCTACCCCGGTGAGTTGTTGCTTCCGAGGCTTTTTCCTCGGTGACATTTCGACCGTCNCAACGCGTACGCAACGTAACCGTTTTACTTTTATTTCATATTTTTCTCGTTCACGAACCTAACAGACTAGGCGTGGGTCGTGCTCGTATCGCGACCGTCGGTTGTCGGGGAGGAGATTTAATAACGTCGCATTGCAAGTTCGACGACGCTTGTCTCTTCTCCAACGACTTCTCCTTCGGTTCGTCTTTAAGCTCTTTTTTCATTCTATCCTCGGTGATGAATTGCATTTCTTCCTCTGTACACCGCGACTCCGTCAACTCTACCCCGGTGAGTTGTTGCTTCCGAGGCTTTTTCCTCGGTGACATTTCGACCGTCGGATTTATAGTGATTCTGGATTGCTCCGGTTCCTCGTCGAGTCCGGGCGACGACGTCGCCGAAACCGTGGTAGATCCGGAACTCTGACAACCTCCGCCATCCTGGTCTCCTCTCGGCGAACACGGTGGACTGGACGTCGTCGTCACGGGAGGTAACGACGCGAGCACAGGAACTAAATTCTTTGCCGTACCTAAAAATTCAACGCTCTGTCTCACTGACTCTCGCGTCGTCGAGCGAGACGAGATACACAGAAAATCGAACGGTAAGCGTCGTACGCGCGACACCGTCCCTCCTCCTGTTTCCTACCTTTGACAGGCGAACTGTCATGATCTCTTTTCCGAAGTATACTCGGCCTCGGAGAAGCATTCGTTTTAGTAGCGTGCGGTTCTTCGTATCCGGGTTCGACGAGCAATCTTATCGGAGTCTGACGATACTGAGTATACGTTCCTGTAACTATCACGAAATAAAATATGTTTTTTTGACAGGCGTCGGAAGGCGAAGGGAAAAATTACCTGTGGGTTCGAAAGAATAATAGGTAGCGGCGTGTGGAGGAGGGTGCAAGTATTGTCCTTGAACCGGTTGAGTAGGCGTCGTGTTCGAATTGTTGTTATTCGTATTGCTCGCCGAAGAGACTCGAAACGCGGACGGTTGAGTAGGTTTGATTTGAACGGTTTGTCCTATACCTTGTGGTTGTACCGTTTTTGCAGGCGCCGACGTCACTTTCGCGGGTGCTAGAGGTAAGGGATGCACGGACATTCCGGTAATTCTGGCACTGACGGTCGTCGACGCGGGCTGCGATATTCGTGTTGTATTCGATGTACTCGCTGTCGTAGCAATTACGCGTGACACCGTGTTAAGATTCGACAAGGAAGTCACTGTCTGTACGACTCGAGGCGCTGTCTGTGACTGCGGCTGTTGCTGTTGCTGTTGCTGCTGCTGCTGCGGTTGCTGCTGCTGTTGTTGTTGTTGTTGTGGTTGTTGTATCTGTTACACGATCAACTTTGTTCATATTCGACTAGTAAAATATGCTCTACGTTACGACGAACGGAACGAAGCGGTCGTACACACTTACTTGGTGGTTGGAAGGAATTACGATCCTGTTGACGACGGTACCAGTCGACGGAGTAGCAACTGTATTAATTGACAATTGTCTTCCGACTGTTTGTTGAACGGTGACCGCAGCAGGAGCGCAGGTTACTCTGTTGGCGGTTCCGACGACGGGCGTCGATACAGCTGCTATACGATTCACAATGCCAGTGGTATTGAGAGATCTACTCGGTTGAGTAGGCTACAATACGAATTTAGAACGCGTTTCAGTCACCTCTCTACGAGATATCGCGTCGATTTTGGGTACGTCGTCTTTACCTCGTCGCCACGTTACGACGACTTACTTGTATAGACTGAGTCGAAGGTCTACCGGGTTGCGTCGTTTGCGATATACTCGATACCTGAGGAGCGGACGGTCTGCTTTGTGACACTGGTAATCTGGTAATACTATTGTTCGCTTGAAGAACGGGCGCTATCAATCTGGATGGATTGCCGGGAACTCCGGTGACCATCGTAGCTTGCACGGACCTTCCTTGACTCGTGGGCGTGATCAAACGAGGTTGTTGACCGGTGTATACCGACGACGACGACGGTGGCCTCGAAATTCGACTGACCGGCGGTGCCGTATGCCTCTGTGGTTGCGCGTACACCATCGGCGTTGTCTTCGGCTGCCATTGAGAGTTTGGGACAGTCGTACTTCTAAAATATAAATATGTAAAACGTCGAGATTTCCGTGTCGTACCCGCTTTCACAGATATCGAGGTACACAGCAGTTCACACGAATTTTCAAACAACTCTATCGCGCGCGAGAGAAATTTGTTCGTACCCTGCTCTGGTAGTAGGTACGGCTTGGCCCGTATTAGCTCTGACGATAGGAGTAGCCACCGTCGATCTCGGGGCAGATATATTGGCGACCGCGGCTGGTCCCCTGGGTACGTGATACGTCGCCGGTATGCTCGTCACCTGCTGCGTCTGTTGTAACAGCTGCTGAGGTTGATTTTGACGTTCCATCGTACTCAACATACCTGGAGATATTATTCTTACCGTAGAGCCCACTGGACAGATCTGTAACACGTGAACGACCGGTCTCCTGTATTCGAGCAAATATCAGATAAAACGTCTGTCGTCTTGTTTCGACTCGTTGAAAGAGTCGTAACAAAGACTTACCGTTGTGGTTATTTTATTTGTTTCCGAAGTAGAAGTAGTGCCGGAGGGCACCACGGGTTTCATAACGGGTAATTTTGGATTTGTGTCCATTGTCATTGATTTACCTACGAGACTAGTAGGCGTTCCAACTGAACCTACTACAGGCTGCGTCGACTGAATATTTTGCATATTACTCTGAACAATATTTTGCACATTTTGCATACTCGATATAGTAGTCAGATTCTGTACTATGCTTTGTTGCACGGTCGTTTCTGGTACACGTTTATCACCGCCGCTGTTGACCGAACTCAACGTCGTATTCATGTCGATATTCCTGCAAATTATTCACTTTTTACGATAAGAAACGTGCTTCAATATTAAATCTACACATAGGTATATATATTAAAAGTAATATTTTTATATTGTAACTGATCAACACTTAATTGCTCTCTTTTCACAACGACTACCCCCTTTTCGCTCGTCGTTGAATATCGGCACGTCCGAAGTAGTCAATATTGTAAAAGAAACTCGAGAATTTTAAACGAATTTGAAGGTTACCTAATTTTACAACAACACTATACAGTGCAGTAGCAACAATCGAAACTGCAACGGCGGTACGCTACGAAATCTATAATAGGTAGTACTAATAGACGAACGGGTGTTTGTCACAGAATAAAAAGCAATACGGTTTTGTCTGAAACCGACGGTAATCAGTAGTTTCTGCAAATATCACGATAAATGTATGTCTACGTCTGTATATACCTTTACAGAAACGTAACGCTGCGAGACCATTACCGATTTACTATTCAAACACGCGTGTGTAACATTTTTAAAATACTCTTGTTTCATTTATACTTTTGAAGAAAAACATTTTACAATCCAAATATACTGGTGGTAACAGGTTCTTCACATCACTGCAAAGTTTATAGCGCCTAATGTGTAAGCACAATACAGTGCGCAGGTAAATTGTCATAACAGACCTTTATGTACTACTACATACATGCACAATATGTACGTAGATATACATATGTAACGTAGTATTACATATACATAGAAGATTGTTAGGAACATTTCATTTTACATCCAAGTAGTATTAGGTAAAATAACTAACTGGAGCAGCGTCTAATCCTTTCTTTGAGTCTAACCCGCCTTTACAAATAATCGAGTAACGAACGTTCGCTGTTACGTTTTATCCAAATAAAATTAATTTTACAACGAAGCGGGTATTTCTACGTGTAAAAAATATGTTCTTCTAGATTATTTTTTAGACATTTATGATCCTTTTCCATCGTATATATAGGAATTGATATAGGAATCTATAATAAAGGACGCGTCGGGAGAGGAACCAATCCGAGCCCTTTCTCTTACATTCCCCCTACCCGCTGTTCCTGCAATTCCATTTTCAAACGCATCGTTCCACACACTGCATTCTGTCTCGTGATCCCGCTGTCGGTTAAGCTTCGCCTGTGCGCGCTTCCTTTCTCATCGAATTTTCACCGAGATGTACCTACTCAGTATTGTTGTTGACGTTCCACACGTTTCGCCGAATTCAAACGTTCGCGTATTTGAAAATTGGAAGAAACCGAATTCGTTCGATGGCCTTGGATGGGTTTGAATTCGGTCCACGTTTTATAATTTTATTCGTGACTAGATCCACACTCATCCAAGGAAATCGAGCCAAGCCAATCTTCGGAGCGAGATAATCTTTGAGAGTAAATTGCCTTTCTTTAATCTACGAATGCGATGTTGTCTTCGACAAAGTTTGTGCTTTGCCTGATGGACGAGGTTCATGGAAAATTGTCAGCTGTACGAAACAAGTGAATAAAACAGAATATTTCTTTCAGATTATTCCAAGTATTTAGTGTGCCGATGAGAAAAAGTTGTTTTACGACGTATTATGTCGAAGAAAATCTGGACTGGCTGTTGACGCGACACGCGTGTCTTCGCATTGAAATTATATTCACGCGTAAGCTGTGTACGAAATTNATATACATATGTAACGTAGTATTACATATACATAGAAGATTGTTAGGAACATTTCATTTTACATCCAAGTAGTATTAGGTAAAATAACTAACTGGAGCAGCGTCTAATCCTTTCTTTGAGTCTAACCCGCCTTTACAAATAATCGAGTAACGAACGTTCGCTGTTACGTTTTATCCAAATAAAATTAATTTTACAACGAAGCGGGTATTTCTACGTGTAAAAAATATGTTCTTCTAGATTATTTTTTAGACATTTATGATCCTTTTCCATCGTATATATAGGAATTGATATAGGAATCTATAATAAAGGACGCGTCGGGAGAGGAACCAATCCGAGCCCTTTCTCTTACATTCCCCCTACCCGCTGTTCCTGCAATTCCATTTTCAAACGCATCGTTCCACACACTGCATTCTGTCTCGTGATCCCGCTGTCGGTTAAGCTTCGCCTGTGCGCGCTTCCTTTCTCATCGAATTTTCACCGAGATGTACCTACTCAGTATTGTTGTTGACGTTCCACACGTTTCGCCGAATTCAAACGTTCGCGTATTTGAAAATTGGAAGAAACCGAATTCGTTCGATGGCCTTGGATGGGTTTGAATTCGGTCCACGTTTTATAATTTTATTCGTGACTAGATCCACACTCATCCAAGGAAATCGAGCCAAGCCAATCTTCGGGGCGAGTTAATCTTTGAGAGTAAATTGCCTTTTCTTTAATCTACGAATGCGACGTTGTCTTCGACAAATTTTGTGCTTTGCCTGATGGACGAGGTTCATGGAAAATTGTCAGCTGTACGAAACAAGTGAATAAAACAGAATATTTCTTTCAGATTATTCCAAGTATTTAGTGTGCCGATGAGAAAAAGTTGTTTTGCGACGTATTATGTCTAAGAAAATCTGGACTGGCTGTTGACGCGACACGCGTGTCTTCGCATTGAAATTATATTCACGCGTAAGCTGTGTACGAAATTGAGAACTGCACGAAAACTTTTGAATTCCAAGCCAAACGAGATCGCTCAGGATTTCGTTCGGTTTCTTTGTGTACACGAACNCGAGTAACGGTAAAAACTCGTCTTTACCCTCTCAAACATTGTTTTTACGTTTGAATCTCGGGAATACGAGCATAGGACGTCCTCCAAATCCTCGTTTCATTTTTCCCCTCTTCAAATTCTCCCGTGTACGTAACTTGATTATCGCAAATAGACATTTTTTTAATAAAGATGATCCACCTTTCTACCGCTGTACAATAATCAAACGCGACATGAAAAAAATGTAACAATGACATAAATAAACAGCGTGTACAATTATTTATATATATATATTCATATATATATATTATGTTTGTATTTACATTATTATATATTGTTATAAAAATCATTCATGGCTTAAAGATTAAGTAAGTAAAAGTAACCAAGTACTCTTGGGAGTGTGATAGATTTTTGGCAAGTCTATTAATTCATAAATAAAAGGCAGATAATAATTTTATATCGTGGAATAGAGCGTGGGAATCATTCTTTTCGTGCGGTATCTATGATTTACATCAAGTGTTTCGCGACTCCAGGCTCAATTGTGCTATACGAGTATGTTCGTCCTGATTTTCTTCTTCGTAACGCAGATCGGGACTCGACTGCAGTTCCTCTATTGCTCGTTTAATTTGAAGTTGTAATTGGCCAGCGACTTTGCGGACCGCCACGTGATTTTGTTTGATCTGTCTTATAGACGACAGTAGATCTTTCCACGGCGCCACGCTCGTATGAGCGAGATAAAGTTCCTTCCACAATTGAATACTGAGAGGTGCAACGCTCGGCCAAATGACACCAGAGTTCGGCTCGTACAACGGATTCAACCATTTCTCTAATACTTCTGGCCGATTCATGTACGACCATAGACTACACGTCCTCTCGGACAACCGAAGCTTCACTCTCTCCGCTTCCGAATCACCTGTAAATTTCGTTCGATTCGAATAAAAAGTATCTCACAGTCGCGAGCGAGCAACGTTATAAATACCTAAAAACGTTCCGTAATCGGAACAATACGCGTGATTGTACAGTTCGATCAACAAGTCGACTGTATACTCGAAGCTGTATTGAAATTGACAGTGGAGTTGATAGAGACCGTCGAGGAAGAGGAGAAAAGTCGGGGCGTGCGTTAAACTACTCTGCGAGTTCGACGGATGGTACGGTCCGTGGCGGGTGCGACTGAAGAACTGATGTCCGGCTTGTATCCATTCGCGTTCGATTAACGCTTGAAGGCCGTGCACTGTTCTGCAGTCCGGATTCAATATCGTTTGCGCCAGGCTGGTTACGACTAGAGTAGAATCTCTGCCGGTGCTCCCTGTTCGACGTTCAACGAAATCTCTTTTTATCATTATCGTTACAAAAGACGCGACTCGTCGTCGATCGTCTTACGGATATTGCACATGTATATATATATATATATATATACAGTGAACTAGCACTGCTGCCACTTCTTGGTGGAGACATTGAGCGGTTACACAAGCGGCGTTTAAAGCACATTGCACAGCGGACAACCATCCGCCGTTATCGAGTCTCGAAATCCACTGGGAAGTAGAACACGTTACGTCGTTACAAGCCTCTATCAATTTAAAAAAACTATCGGCTAAATCGTGTGGTCGTGGAACTGTTTTATGTACTTTTCGCCACTGCGGATAAGCGGCGTCGATCTCTGTACCGCCGCCTCTAGCTCTGGAACTCGTGGCTTGGCTAACGGACCTTGTATCTATTATATAACTATCGAAAAACTTTGTATTAGCGAGCGGTCAGGTCGAACGGATACAGTTTTACGGTACGATCACGTGTCCGAGTATTACGATTGTGTCGAGAAAAATATTCCATTTACCCACGTCGTCCTGGTCCCAGCACTGCGTTCAACAACCTCTCGTCCTCTTTACATCTTTTACCGTTAGTACCGCACATTGGTTGACTACTCCTTAACAAAATACTCTGCAACAGTAATTAAACGATCGTTCATCGTCAACACGAAACGTCACGTTGTCATAGTAATGCACCGTTACGTACCCCTCCTTCGTGTCTGTAACATAAAACGGGAAATCGTCCACCGTCTCTAAAATTGGCAGACGATACTATAACTTTGTCTTCTACGTGCTGTGGTACTATAACCGCCGACGGGTAAGAATCACAAACTTTGTAATCTTTATTCAAGTAACTGATGCGCCATTCGTCTGCGTGAGCCGTTAATAATTTTGACCATTCCGACACTGGAATAAATGCGGTCCATCCATCTTCTACAGGTGCCACAGAATTACTAGTCGTTTGTGGTTTATGAAAGAAGGGATATTGTAAAGTTTGTTCTGGAATGAACAGAGAAATGAGAGCGAGAGTCAACGAAATTTTACGTCAAATTAAAATGATACGAGTTTACCTTGCGACGTCAACTTTTCTATGGACAAAACAACGTTTGTCAAGTCATCCGCCGAATTANCGAACAGAGAAATGAGAGCGAGAGTCAACGAAATTTTACGTCAAATTAAAATGATACCGAGTTTACCTTGCGACGTCAACTTTTCTATGGACAAAACAACGTTTGTCAAGTCATCCGCCGAATTAATATCTAACTGAAGTATACGGAAATCCTTACATTTCAATATAATACTACCCCCCGAATTTGGAGCGTTCAACTTTTTCTCTACGAGATCAATTTTCCGATACAACAACTGAAAAATGTCAAACGGCCGAGATGCAAGATCTAGTACCAGAAAAAGTAATGTTTGATATAAAAATAATTTTCTTTACGAATTTATACCCAAAGTTCCTGGTCATTGCCTTGCCGCGAAGACCAGAGTAGATGATGAATACTAATGCACAGCGTTCCATCGATAGTCTTACTATTTCCATCACTCTTGTCAATTAACGCAACATTGTCGAGTTTAGGAATTAATATCAAGTCGCCTAGATCCATTATATATTTCGATCAACGATTGTTGTCAATGTTGACCACTCGTTATGTTTTTCAAAGCGTTATACGCGTGTTTTGACAGCTGTACATAACCTAACGTCGGAATCTCGCTTAATTATCACTGAAAAATTTAAATTTGTTAAACCAAAATTACAGACACATTCGCGAATCGTAAAGAAACGCTCGTCGCTCAATCAGGTATTGTAAAAAACATTTACATTCAATACAGTCACTAACGTGTACATCCGAAGATTATAACGATTTATCTATATAGCTTCCAGCCATCGCGATGAAACATACGTATGTATATATATATATATATATATATATATCTAAGCAGCAGATTATTGGTATGAGTAAAACACTTCATGAATGCATTCCTCCAATACTCTTCTCGTTACTCGTAAATTCAATCGGTTTGTATGTTTAGATGCTGCAACAAATAAATAATAGACAAATATATATACATAAATAAACAAATAAAGTAGGAATCCTCAAACTCGCGTACTTATAATCTAATAAATTTCTTAAAGAATATGAAATAATTTTATCAGATCAAGAGAACTGAAAATTTTTGTAGTATTTTGAGTTTTATATTCAATTGAGAATTTAAATGTCGCGCTTGTGTAGCATATACATATTTGTTATGATATACTAACGAGGTCGTCATTGTAACAAGTTCAATACAGTCGCTTCTGTTCTTGTACCGTTACCAGACACGTGCAAGACGCGAATACGTTCGGACGATGTAAAACCATCAGTGATATTATATCAGTCTAATATATACCGTTATTACTGTTCTAACTGAGTGTCTCCTTTATTCTTTCTTTCCTGCGCTTCTAATATAACGTCAATTTTGAACGAAAGTTAATTTGCGTACAAGTTGCCTAATACTTACAGTGGCCATTTTTAATGCTTAAAAAGTAATTAACGAGGCTTCGAACGAAAAATTAGTATTCTTTATTTTCGGCTTATTTCAGCCTCCAGAGTCACCCCTTAAATTATTGACCATGGGTCCTGAAACACCCTGTATAGCTTTCTTTTTGACGACGTGTAATACATTTATTTAAAAATCTGTTATTCTTTGTTGTAAATTTCGAAATCTTCAATGGTTTCAAAAAAGCATGGTCCTAGCTATTGTCATTATTCACGATAATGTTATACTGTTTCGTTCAAAGTATAATGATTGCTCTTGCAACTTGTTGTAACGCGTCGTAATTGGTTAATTATTAAAATGAACAGTATTTTTGGCACGTCGCAACCACTGAAATATCAGTCGTCTCTTCCCTAACCCGTTTTCTTATTGTTGTTATTATCGTTACCTTCCGGGGCCAGGCCATCATCCGGGCTATCCGGGTTGACCTCCTTCCACTCGTTTTTTTACAAGCTTTTCCCCACCACGCTGGTATACAAGTATTGCAATGCACATATGTGTGCGTTACATACGTACGTAAGAATGAAAAGAATTGCATCCATGTGCTACTTATATCGATACTAAAGCTTGATTTCAGGATAGCGGATAGCGGCGCTAACGTTTAAAATCTCCAACGCTACATACGTCTAACCTAACCTATTGCGTAACGCAATAACCTAAAGGAAACAATGAAAGACCATGTATACTTTAATTTATTATTTACCGAGTGTAGTCGTACGATGACATGGCCGAATTGGGTATTAAACAATACGGAAACATTGTTGTTTTGCATTTTAGTTATTATATAATATACTAAGCAAGCACAGAACGCGTCAACCGTTCTTGGGTACAGCGGAACATCGTTGAAACATATTCCGACGACGAGAAGAACCGCTGTAAAAGTAAAAATTTTAATAGACGATTCATACGAGAGTGCGTAGTGCGTGTAGACATGTACATATGTGTCTAATTTTTACTTTAAACAATTGAATCTCTCTCTAAACGTATTTAAAGATATGTAACCTCTTTTCAAACTAATGAAACGAAAAGCGGATCGTCATTCTGGATGTCTCGTATACGAATATCACAAAACGTGTGCGCATTTACATAAAATTTGCATATAGGTACGTATCAACATATCACTGGATCGCAATGTTAAATAAAAATACGTAATTTTAAACATCGTATAATTTTTATTTTCTATAGATCTGTGTCAGCTGATACCGACAGATGGAGACACCAGCGGCGAGAAGCCCGCTGTCGGCAGAGGGGAGAGGAAAGAACGAATGTTCACGCTTTTTTGATGCAACGTCGTGTGTTAGTAAGTGAGCCGTTGTTGTATTTGCCATCTCTATCGTCTGCGATTTCCAGTCGAAGGGGTCGTTACGCCGAACTTGCTCGAAGAATTCGAACAATTGTACGGGACACTTGTAACACGTCTGAATATCTACGGTCGCGTACAGCTTTAATACATGGTAATTGCTTTGTATGTGTACATACATCATAGTGTAGGGTATAGCTTGAAGCCCCTCTGTACAGCCTGCTGTACATTTCACAATGTTATTATTAATCAATATGCAGTATACATTTAGATTAGAAAAATACTTGCTGCTCTTGAACACCAGACGACTTAGTTAATTATTAAATGTTTATGTATTGATCATTGAAAGAATGTGTTACCATTCTGTTCCATTAATACAGTTAGTGTTATATTGTACTACCCCAGAATGTTTGATTTTAACGTACGTGTAATGTACTGTACACCGTGTCGGTAATGAGTTTTAATTAACTGGTTTTCAATTTCATGTTTAATAAAGCATATAGTCGGCTAAATGTACGCAATCAATCAAAATGACGTCGGTAGTGGCTCAGAAGACTATTGCGAATTCCTCGCAGTTAACGAGTTCGACTACATCTGAATCACAAGAGAAGCTGGAGTCTGTAATCAATACAGAAGAACGGGAATCCGTTGAAAATGTTGACAAGAAAAAAAGCAAAACTGCTGCTAAAGATATGAAGGACAACGGTAATGGTACAATACAAAATGCGAATGAACAGAATGAAAATAAAAGCGAAGACGTGATTATATTGGATTGCGACGAAGTCACGTGCAATACGAGTAAAATAGAGTCTGAAAAGAATACGGCCAAGCCAGAGGCGACGTCTGTTGCTTCTGAAGGCGATCATCCCTCGATGACTAAAAATGTTGAAAAGAAAAAAGAAATTCCGGCCAAAAGTGAAAATGCGTTGCGACGAACGAGACGAAGTTTGGCGTAGGTATTCGTTAATTAAGAATTTGAACTCGGGAGGATTACTAGTATGTTCTGTACACTAGGCAGGCTGATTAGAAGTACGTCTTTTTTTTCCAGTGTACAAGAAGGAGACTTGTCTTCGGAAGACGCCGGCCCGAGGAGCAAGCGGAAGAAAAAAAATATGATCGATAGATTCTGTTGGCGTTGTCACAAGGAGTCCGTCGAAACGCATTGTAGCGCTTGTCCCAGATCGTGGCATCGCAAGTGCATAGGAATGCTACAGTCGACTATTCACAATTGGATATGCGGAGAATGCGCAGCCATTTTGCGCGCGGACAACGCGGAAACGCGTTCTACGGCCATGGCGCAATTGTCCATCGATCAGTTGTGTTTGTTATTGAAGCACGTGGTCTTGAGAATGAAAGATCAGTCCGGAGTACGCATGAAATTTTAGTTTCCGCTCGTTCGTCGTCATTCGACGAAATTGAATTCAAGTTTTCGGTTTCTAGTCGGAGCCGTTTTGGAAACCAGTAGAGCTGTCGGAAGCTCCGAATTATCTGGATTACGTGGTGAAACCGATGGATCTGAGCCTCTTGGAATCGAACGTCAAGGCTAAATTGTACGGCAGCACGGACGCGTTTATGGCCGACGCCAAATGGATACAACACAATTGTATCGTGTTTAATACGTGTAGGTACTACAGCGAATATTTAACGTAACGTTCGATTACGTCTTGACGACGGTAGGGATTGATCGACTTCCTCACCATTCACACACAGGTGGCGGGGTTTATACGGACACATCGAGATTGACGAACGCCGCCAAACAGATTATAAAATTTGCGCGTCAGGAGGTGTCGGAGATCGAGGCGTGTCCCGACTGTTACGCTCACAGTAGAAACTTGCCGAGGCCACAACCGTCGTGGTTCGTCGAACCGTGTCGTCGTCCGCATCCACTCGTCTGGGCCAAACTGAAAGGATTTCCGTTCTGGCCGGCGAAAGCTATGCCTCGAGTGAACACTCAAGGTTTCGTCGACGTACGATTTTTCGGCGAACACGACCGAGCGTGGGTTCCGCCGAGAGATTTATACTTGTACTCCGAAGAACCGCCCGTCCCGTTGCCGCGAAAGAGAAAGTTGGACATGGAAGAATGCGTTCAAGAAATTACTCGGCACTGCCGAAAGCTCGAGCTCGTCTTCGGACAATTTAAATTCGCGCCTCCCAAAGTGCAATACAATCCGCACGATCCGACGCAAATAAAATTGATGTTACCGAATTACGATGTCGATCAGCCGCCCGCTAACTGCGCGTCACCGCAGCTCAATAATTGGAAGAGCAGTACCGTTCCGAAGAAGCGTCTTCAAGTTAAAACGAAGACGCAAAGCGATTCGGAAAAAGCAGACAATTCTGACGTTGAAAATAAAACGTCGGAAGGAGTTGACTCGAGCGTGGAACGAAACAAAGCCGAAGAAGACAAGTCGTCGAAAGTACAAGGATTGAATGACTCGAACGAATCTGTCTCAGACGTGACGGTGACGACTGGTAGTTCGAGTGCATCAATTGAGAAAACGGGAAAAGACTCTGTGCAAAACGATAAAAAGGAGTCGGCAGCCGGGCAAGAGAACAAGAAAGAAGAAGCGACGAAGCCGAGTACGAGTAAAACTAACGTCGATACGAACGATACGTCGAAAGGTAACGATGGTAATGCCATAAAATCGAGTTCGAACGGGTCGAATCGTGCAATAGAAGGAAGAAGTAACGATATCGAAAACTTAACGATTAATGCGGAAAAAAGATTTGCGGGGAACGCGTTGAAGCGAGCGGCGGCGTCTCCGACGATATCTGTAAGGAACAACGTCCAAACGTCGAAAAAGGAATCGTCATCGTCGCCCGTCGTGAAACATAAAGCGAGCCTCAACAAAATTTCGACGAGCCCGCAGAAGAATAACGGTCTTACAGGTGTCAAGAGCGTAGGGAAAATTTATAAACCAAAAACTAGAATAGTCGACAAAGTGAACGCCGAGCACGTCTTGAGATCCATCGTGAACGAACAAAGTAAAAAATTGAAGTCGCCTAGCAAAATTTCGGTTAAACGGTCGAACGACTTGCTGAGAGACGATGCTAAAACGCTCGTCGACGGTCCGACGGTTCCGATCAAATCTACCCCTACGGACGAGACACGAGTGGCGAACGACGTCGGCAACGACGTCAAGAACGACAATATTATTAATGGTCATAAAACGAGTGCTACGAGTCCACCCGCCTATTTGTTCTTCGTCAGAACCGACGGCATACGCAACGTGAAAAAGTCCACCGGCAACTCGATCGGCGACAAAGAGAAGAGTAAAGAATCGACGTCGTCGTCGTACGACCAGACGAAAGAGAGCAAAGCTAGAAAGACGTTTTCAAACAAATCTCGTAATTGCCCGCAACTCGTTCCGAACGCGGCGGTTTCTACTACGACGGACGCCGCGAGCCACGTACCCGCTACTACTCGTCAAACGGAGAACAACAGCGCCGAATACAACATGCTACCGCCGGAGGCAGGTCCCGTCAGCGCTCGTTTGTACTACAACGCACAAGATTTGGCCACGAAAATGGCCAAACTAATGGAAGAAGCGTACAGAGAAGCGGCGCGAGAGAGTCAGAACGGTGAGAGCGACAGCGTGTCCGAGAATCATCGAGCGACCGTTCATTTCTTGAGGCTAGAGATGGAACGTATGCGATGGCAACATCAACAACAATTGACGGAGTTGAAACACAATACGGGTACGTCCGTCCGGATACCGCGTTCGCGTCTGTCGTTTGTATATTACATGGAAGTTTTCCTATTTCAGACAGAGTGTTGAAAGAGATGAAGGCGAGTTTAGAGGCTGAACGATTGCGCGCCGTCGAAGAGACGCGTCGAGAGGTCGAGGAAGAGAAGCAACGCTGCATCGACGAGATCAAACGTAAGCAGTGGTGCGCGGTGTGCGGCCGAGAAGCGTTGTTCTATTGTTGTTGGAACACCGCTTATTGCGATTATCCTTGTCAACAATCGCATTGGCCGGTTCACATGAGAACGTGCGCTCAGAAACCTTCGTTCACCACTATCGTCACCAGTTGTTCCCCTTTGAATTCGAATCAACAGCAGGCGATGCCCAGCCTCATGATAAATACACAGCAGCACGCGACGACGAACACGTGGAGGGCCTAGAGCACATTGGTGTAAGTCCCTGAAAAAAATAGCGAAAGTTTATACGAATTATAAACGCTCGATCGCTAAATTTTTAGCGCAATACACGTTTTATTCCATTGTTTTTCACGATTTACGTTTAATACATAAGTGTGTTTATTGTTACAGCGTTAGGATAAAACTAGTATACTTTATACGTCAATTTTTGTATTGTAAGAGAGTGCGAATAAGAATCGTGTACTCGTCGTGGGCTAATACCGGCTTCAACGATCGTTCGATACTAAAAGCGACCAAATTTGATTTACGTATTACTTGACGACGACGTCTCGTACGCATTTGGTGGGTACGTATCCGTCGCATGCTTCGAAAGAAAAAATTTCAAGTAAAAGTCGCGAGAATTGTAAAGTTTTTCAACTTACACTATATATGCCATAGCGCCCTTCGTCTCGATTTCGTTGACCGTCTGCGTTTGTAATTAAATAACAGCGGCCTCCTTGTATTTTTCAGAGCCA
>SMSR01012247.1:11121-50139 GCA_019453355.1 Ceratina japonica
GGAACGAAAACAGTATTACATGTAGGATTTGAAGATTTAAACCGGAACTTCTTGACTTTGAAGGTTTAAAACAGAAGTTAAATTTCGACTCGGGTAGATATTTGCGAAAAACAATTTAAATTAAAATCTTCAGAACTTTTCTCTCATCCCATGAAAGTTCACCAAAATTTAACAGAGTCATTATTTAACCAATATCTACTCATACGCTAAATTTTAGATTTTTCGTAATTTTAAAACTGTTACCGGTAGAACCTCCTTAATAGAGAATAAACAAATTGTGCCGTTAAAAAATGTTAAACTTTTACCTTGAAGTCGCTAATATATCGATGTGTTCTTTTTTCGTTAAACAGTGTCTAGGTATGATATCTTGCTTTGAAAGTACGCATGGCTCTCCGGCTATTGGTACCATTGCAAACTTCCGACCTCTCTTCCTCCGTTTCCTTTCAGCTTGGCAACAATCTCCATTTGACTTTTCTGTTTGCTACTGAAGAAATTGACGAATCAGTGGTAACTATACGTATAGTTATCGTCCAAATAGAAATAAAAATTAAATAGAAATTTCTTTAAATAGAAATTGATTAAGGCTCGAGCTACATATTGTAGTTGAAATATCGAGAGAAGGAAGAAGAATTATTGAAAGCGTTTAACTTGCCTTAGATTTCTTTGTCACTGCTTTGTCGCAGTGCTCCCATCTTTTTTTTCTTTCCACTAGTCGTGGATATCCTTCAAACGTGTCGTCTTTTAGCCCTTTCTTTATTTCACGATCTACTGATGTGGCTCGCTTAACGTCTTCGGGAGAATCATCGTTCTTTTCCATTTCCATGATTATTTTCTAAGAGGTTAATATCTCCAGGATCTATGAATATACATGTACATTGCTAAATATACTTAAATATTTAATATCTTCATAGTTTTTTTAGCTTCAACTTAGTAAAAGTTTACAAGTTCTATAATGGTCCTTACGTACTTTGTAACGGAAATTTGAAACTTTGATGGAAGTTCGAGGCTGTTACGGTATTTTCTTTTTTTGTTCTTTACACGCTGAAATTTTGATCAATGTTTGGGAAACGAATATTTTTTGTTTATCTACTTGGAAATTTATATATTTGAATTTTACATGATATATTTGATAGGTTAGAAAGGGGGCAGGTTGGAGGGATGTATTTTGTTTCGGAAGTATTATTTTTTTATCACGTTCGATAAATCTCGCATTTTTCATTATTTCAATTGATGGACGAATTTTTATATTCTCTACACACGATCAGGTGTACGTACGTACGTGTGTACGTAGAATGTAGACTGCAGCAACAGTTCGAAGATGGCGTTAGTTACGACATCAGTGCTCGACACCGATAGCTGCTCCGTTTACTAATCGATCATTCCGGGTGTCGGGAGTCGGTGCAAAGTAGGTGCAAGTTGGTGTGCCTATTTGAGAGGACGCATACTGCACAAGGACAGTTTGGGATAGTCAAAGAACTGTTTCTAAGATATGCAGGTGTGTGAAAATAACTGTTGCTTCTGCATAAGTAATCCGTGATACAGGTGTATTAGTAACAAAAGATGTTGCTAACTGTTATTGTGTCGTGAAAAATGTCGAGGAGCGACGGTGGCGAGCCTCCGATACGAAACACGGTTTGAAACGTTTCGTTCGCAAACGTTGCTGCACACCGCGCCAGTGCTCACGATTATGATGAGATAACAAACGCAGAATGAAATACAGCGGTGATAACCTTCTCGGTTATGCAGTTTACGCGTATATTCTATCCTTTAACGGTAAGTTTCTAACTCCTTCCACTCGTTCCCTTCAACACACCGATTTCTCCTATTGTTTTTCTTCGAACCACTGTTTCACCTGTGGTCGCTCTTTTTTCAATAATTATTAATATTTCCTGGATGTACCCTACTGTTTTTCATAAAGATTAGACGTATAATAAGCCTTTATTCGAAATTACACGCCTATATTACAGTATATCTCCGATCCATTGTCTTTTCGGTGCATTCTATAGCGCANACATGATATATTTGATAGGTTAGAAAGGGGGCAGGTTGGAGGGATGTATTTTGTTTCGGAAGTATTATTTTTTTATCACGTTCGATAAATCTCGCATTTTTCATTATTTCAATTGATGGACGAATTTTTATATTCTCTACACACGATCAGGTGTACGTACGTACGTGTGTACGTAGAATGTAGACTGCAGCAACAGTTCGAAGATGGCGTTAGTTACGACATCAGTGCTCGACACCGATAGCTGCTCCGTTTACTAATCGATCATTCCGGGTGTCGGGAGTCGGTGCAAAGTAGGTGCAAGTTGGTGTGCCTATTTGAGAGGACGCATACTGCACAAGGACAGTTTGGGATAGTCAAAGAACTGTTTCTAAGATATGCAGGTGTGTGAAAATAACTGTTGCTTCTGCATAAGTAATCCGTGATACAGGTGTATTAGTAACAAAAGATGTTGCTAACTGTTATTGTGTCGTGAAAAATGTCGAGGAGCGACGGTGGCGAGCCTCCGATACGAAACACGGTTTGAAACGTTTCGTTCGCAAACGTTGCTGCACACCGCGCCAGTGCTCACGATTATGATGAGATAACAAACGCAGAATGAAATACAGCGGTGATAACCTTCTCGGTTATGCAGTTTACGCGTATATTCTATCCTTTAACGGTAAGTTTCTAACTCCTTCCACTCGTTCCCTTCAACACACCGATTTCTCCTATTGTTTTTCTTCGAACCACTGTTTCACCTGTGGTCGCTCTTTTTTCAATAATTATTAATATTTCCTGGATGTACCCTACTGTTTTTCATAAAGATTAGACGTATAATAAGCCTTTATTCGAAATTACACGCCTATATTACAGTATATCTCCGATCCATTGTCTTTTCGGTGCATTCTATAGCGCATCAATATCGATTTCTTTTAACATTTTCCAATTGTGCATGATCGAAAATTCGATGGTATTTTGATCGCAGCAATTTTTTCCAGACTCTCACCGTTTAATTACTTAATGGATTGTCCGATTGACGTAACGTGCATACATCGCATGTATTGCCGCTCACCTGCTTGTTCTGTGATAAACTAGACCTAGTACATTTTTATTAGGCTTTTTATAAAGGATTTAGTTGGCCAGGAGGATGACAATGCTTTTAAATCAAATTAAACGTCAGTTTTTTTATTTTTATTTTTTTTATTGACGCACGTTTTAAAATTTCTACAAAAGAATTGGTTTTTTATTTTTTTACAACTGGAATTTGCATGAAAAATGTCTGAAAAAATTCTTTAACTTGCATGATCATAACTACAATATGTAAGAATTCTTATACGTTATTAAATCTGAAGAAATGTGTATGTAAATTTTATTCTTATTACCATAGACTTAAAAATTGGCCTAAACATATTGTTTCAGGTAAGCTATCGAATGGTCCGTAGTTTATTTAATTTTTAAGGGCATTTTTGATCGTCTTATATGGCTGACACTTTGCGACACACGCATCTTTACAGTTTCTAAGCATGTATCTAACGATCAGTATCGAATATGCGACACAACATAAAACATACATCCGGAATAATGTTACATACTGACTTCACTGAGTATACAACTAAGAGTTCATATAAATAGGTCTGTTTCAAATGTTTTGCAGTTATTCATGCAGAAAGTGGAGTCACATGCAAAGATCAACAAGGACGATCTTATGAAAATACTTTTATATATATTCCTGGCCCTGAACCCTGTACATTGTGTGTATGTGATAATGGAAATCCAAAATGGTGTAAAGCACTCGTTTGCAAGTATGCAGAGGTATTTCACGTGCCAAAATAATCGTATTGCTTCTTATGCAACGTTAATTTACTTTCACGTGGTTGACATGACACTTTGCGTTCGACAGGAATATTGCAAATCTTCCGGTGCTATCTGCTGTCAATACATTTGTATGGACGATGCGATGTTGTCCATACCGAATGACAAAACAGATGGGATCGGTAGCAATACAACAGATGCTACTACAAACTATGACATAGGACTGGGATCCGTTGCCAGTTTCGTGACAGCGGTGTTGTCACTGAGTTTACTATTTTTTTTCATACATCGATTCCGCCAAAGGAAGATACGAGGTATTTTATCTCCCAGAATTTGTTTAATTATTTTTAATAACGTAACAGAAACGTTGATTATTTCGTGAAAGTTTGTGTGGCAGGAAGACAAAGCAGACAGTTAGCTGAGGACCAAAGAAATTTAGGTAGTACGGGATATTTAGAACGAGATGGATTGTCACATGGTGTACCTATGGATGACATTCACTATGGATGTGGCGTTGGTTACCCATTATGGAAGCCACCCAGCAATTACTTTCCGCGCGGGGAAGCGCCTCCTCCCTATGAAGAGGCGGTAGCAGCGGCACGAGCAGAACAAGCTCTTTTATCGATGAATCCGCAAGCACTTCCGCAGCTGAATTATCCAAACAGCTACTTGCCAAATACCAATAGCCACACAAGTATATCGCTGGTAGGGAGCGCACAAAGTGGAATAAACAGCAATTCGACGACGTTAGTTTGTGACCCCAGTATCTCGGATCAAAATGGCTTAATCTCAGCACCGAACAGACCAATATCAAATCCGAACATATATACTAGTTACCGTCAAATGAATCAAAGTGAAATGGTACCTCCGAGCGTTAGTGTAGGAACTTCTACGACGAGTTTCACGATGGGAACAAATACTTACGAGAATTTGCCTGTGCCCATTGGAGTACCGAACTTTATTAACCAGCATACCGACATAGCTGTACAACCTAACTTACAGCCAGTGTCCACTTTACCACCCATTCTGCCGAAAAATTATCAAACGCACACCACTCTCCCTCGTCAAACCGGAGCGTTCACGATATCTGCGACTTTATCAAATTCGAACGTGGCTACTCATCGTACGATTCCTAAAATTTTAACGGCACGTCCTGGGACTAAGCTTCAGGAGATTATAAATGATTGCACTCAGATAGAATTTCTACGACCCGCGATAACGACGGATGTTAATACAGTGAATATACCTTCGCCACATTCGACGCCACAAAATGTTAACGTAACCAAATTAGAAAATACAAATACGAATCCCGGCACGTTCTACGAAGACATACAATTACAACCGCCTCCTCTGGCAACTTCTTCGGGATTACAACCTGCAAGACAATTGCTAGATCAAAAGATTGCGAAGCCTCACGATTTCAAGGTATAATGTAGACTGACATTGTGATCATGTTTTCGAGATGGAAACGTGAATGTTACAAAAAGCTATATGATTCTTTCATGTATTTCAGCCGCCGTTAAGTGTAGCCAATGAAATCAACGAGGAAGGAAGTTTTGAGTCTGTAGCGTGTACTTGCAGTATGCAGGCTCTTCCTACTCTACACGACGATGCAGATGATTATAGAAGCGAATGTGAGAATTGTAAGAGCGCGACGGGCTCTCGTTACTACTTGGATAACGAGGACGAATTAGTTACTTCTCCGCATGAAACTATGACATTACACAGAAGACCTGACGAAGCGGGTTTGAACGCTACCCCACAGTATTACAGAACTTCACTCACACTGCCTATAAGTACCAGACAAAGAACAAGGTAATTATACATAATTCGGCTTGTGATGATTCGTTTTTGTTCATCGATTCTTGTTTTTCTTTATATTTCACTTAACCTTTTTCATGCATAATATTACACATTTTATTTGGTTCAGTATCATCTATTCCTGTGCATTAGATTTGATTGATATTCTCTTACGTTTAGGAGCACAGGCGTTCGCGAGAATTGGTTCAACCCGATGCCTCAAAGTTCCACAGAATCATCGGACGAAAATTAGTTATAAACTTTCCATGTGTCATATAATTATTAAATTTATGATACATTGCCGTCGATTAAAAATCATTATTATTGCGGTTAAACGATGCTCATATTTTGTTATGTTGCAGGCAACAGTATTATATTGTTGTCAATGGAATATTAGTATGTATTCCGATGAAACGTTTTTCTGTTCTTCCCTGTATGTAAACTATTAACATCTACTCATGGCGATGTAAGACGAGAAAAATGAGTACTCTTTTGCTCTCACAGTTTTTCCTTACATGTTATTAAACTATGAGAGCAAAGTTTAGATACATATGTATTACTATATAACAACTTACGATTTCAAATAAGTTCAACTTGACAACACACATTGAAGAAAAGTAAACAGTATGACATGTTTAGACTTGTTTTAAACTGTGTTCGATGCATATCATTTGTTAAATAATCGAAAATGCAATTTTTACCGCTTTGTCTCGTGGAGTCGAATAACGAAACATTCTTACTACTGCAAACAGTGGAACATTTCTACAGAAATTAGACGACTTACAATGTAAAGATCGAATTGGTTCACACTATACGCACTGTTTCCGATTTGGATTTATGTATGTACATTACATTTCGATTATACATCTTTTCAATGTTTGTCAATCGAAAGGATAAAAACAGTGAAAGTTGATAAGCAACTGAATCAAGAACAATTGATCAAAATACCTAATTATGTCGATATTAGATGTTTTTATCAGGTATAGCAGTACTTAATCTATGCTTTCTATTTTTTACAGTATTTTTATGATATACACGTAGAAATTTTTATTTTTCAACGTAATTGAGCATGAACTGAAACTGAACTTTCTAGACGTCTTATGACATTTTTTTGCAAAAGAAATCAAAAGTGCATTCGTCATAAAACATAAATACGTATACAGTCTACATATTATGTATGTATGTGTATGTTTTGAAATATTTTGAAGATACATATCATCATTGAATACAGACGCAAATTACATTAAACTGAAAATACGTCTGCACACAGTTTAGTTTAAAATACATTTCTTTTATATTTAGTTAAATATAAAATATAGTACATATATATACATATAAAAAAATAATACAGCAAAGAAGCAGATCTGTCTGTCCGAATAGTGTGAATCAGTGTTACAGCGTGCATATGTATGTTACGCATCATTTAAATGTTGATCCTTTTCTCTTATATTTCCGGCTGCGAGTACGTCTATCCGTGTGTTTTGTGCACATACAAAATACACAATATCTTGAAATCTACATAAATTAAAACTCAGGAAAATTTACTTTTTACCAGGGATTAAAAAGAATTTGAAAATAACAGTTTCACTGTTATAAATACAGGGAGAACTATGTATCATAATCAGTAGAGATTACTTTGTTATTGTCAGTCCGATTGAAAATTGTTTAATCAGATATATCTTTCAAGAAGGTTTCAAGAAGGTTTCAAGAAAGCTTTCACATGATTACAACAAATTTTTTCATGATTTTTCTAAGTCATCTCCAATTTTTTAATCTGTCAGAGAATTTCCAGGTGAATTCAATAAATGTTGTAACATAACGTGTTACTTTTTTCATCTGAGTCGAATACTTGTGGAATTCGTTTTGAAATATTTTAACAGAGTAACAGTAAAAAAAATTTTAGGTATATTTGAAGAAATTTGAAGGTGACCTAAACAAATCATTAAAAAAAGAGTTGACAAAAAATTTACTGTATTTACGTGAAAGTTCTTCTGAAATCTGTTATACCTGATAAAAACATTTTCGAGCGGACAGTTAATAATAGATACAGAGTATCTCTACCTTTGACTTATATGTATAGTCAAAGATCTCTACTGATCATAATTCATAGTTCATCCTATATACGGTTCTGACCGAAACAGTTACAAGAGAACCTATAAAATTTCATAACTGTTATTACATATATCGGTGTGACTTTCTTTTCTTTGGAACCGATAGTTTTTCGGTTCTGTAACAGTTATGGCATTTTCTCGGTTGTCGGTAACGGTTTCAAGAACTGGAGCCAATATCGTAACTCTTTTTAATTCCTGCTTTTTATTTCCTATGTAAAGCACTTTTTCGTAGTCCATTTTCCTCCAAATTTTTAATGGGAAGATGGACCATAGTTATCCAGACTCTACATAAAGAAAAAGTTTAATCGTATGTAATGCGAACATTCCTACTCACTGATTTTAACGACCCAAATATTTTTAAGTCAATCGAATATGAAATGCTCATTACTTCTAATTGGTGATTATAATGATTCTTAAATCGTGTTACAAGAAGGACCGAAATGAGAGAACACAATGCGAAAGCACATGCATTTTCCAATAATTTTATTATTTCTCTATCAATAGAATTTAAAAACCAGACTGATCATAAGTACTTTATATTATTAAACTATTTATTTGACTTAATATCAGAATCTCAATTGCGAGCGAAAATCCTCCTTCGAAATGTATTTATTTACAAGTCTTGCATGCATGTTAAATTTGGTTAGTATCTAAACTGATAAACTCTAGGGTGAATAGTTTTCAATACGTTACATACCGTACAAAACAATTACGCATGTGATTTAATTACGATAACGCGTACGTACAAATTTTATTGTTTCTTACATTGTTAGTGTACATTTCTGTTAACATCAGTTTAAGAATTATTAGATATATTGTAACAAAAGTGTAGTTATTTGTCTCGACTACATTTTATATACAAATATTTATATAACACTTATTACGGATATTTTAACGACGGTCTTATTATTCGTGATATGAAGGATTCTAAAAGAAAAAATACGAATTCGCAAAGCTTTTATGATCATTGAAGAGCTTAAATTATTATTAAAGCTTCTTACGGTATGACAAATCGAGATCTATCTACTTATAATGGTTTATAAAAAGCATAACTGATCACAGTTCACGTAAATTTATAGATTCGAGACTATTGAAAGTTATTGATGAATCACAGAAACAATGATACACATCGAACTATCGCATACACGTGTGATACGTGATACTAAGTTACGAATTATCTCTCTGATAATNATACAGACGCAAATTACATTAAACTGAAAATACGTCTGCACACAGTTTAGTTTAAAATACATTTCTTTTATATTTAGTTAAATATAAAATATAGTACATATATATACATATAAAAAAATAATACAGCAAAGAAGCAGATCTGTCTGTCCGAATAGTGTGAATCAGTGTTACAGCGTGCATATGTATGTTACGCATCATTTAAATGTTGATCCTTTTCTCTTATATTTCCGGCTGCGAGTACGTCTATCCGTGTGTTTTGCGCACATACAAAATACACAATATCTTGAAATCTACATAAATTAAAACTCAGGAAAATTTACTTTTTACCAGGGATTAAAAAGAATTTGAAAATAACAGTTTCACTGTTATAAATACAGGGAGAACTATGTATCATAATCAGTAGAGATTACTTTGTTATTGTCAGTCCGATTGAAAATTGTTTAATCAGATATATCTTTCAAGAAGGTTTCAAGAAGGTTTCAAGAAAGCTTTCACATGATTACAACAAATTTTTTCATGATTTTTCTAAGTCATCTCCAATTTTTTAATCTGTCAGAGAATTTCCAGGTGAATTCAATAAATGTTGTAACATAACGTGTTACTTTTTTCATCTGAGTCGAATACTTGTGGAATTCGTTTTGAAATATTTTAACAGAGTAACAGTAAAAAAAATTTTAGGTATATTTGAAGAAATTTGAAGGTGACCTAAACAAATCATTAAAAAAAGAGTTGACAAAAAATTTACTGTATTTACGTGAAAGTTCTTCTGAAATCTGTTATACCTGATAAAAACATTTTCGAGCGGACAGTTAATAATAGATACAGAGTATCTCTACCTTTGACTTATATGTATAGTCAAAGATCTCTACTGATCATAATTCATAGTTCATCCTATATACGGTTCTGACCGAAACAGTTACAAGAGAACCTATAAAATTTCATAACTGTTATTACATATATCGGTGTGACTTTCTTTTCTTTGGAACCGATAGTTTTTCGGTTCTGTAACAGTTATGGCATTTTCTCGGTTGTCGGTAACGGTTTCAAGAACTGGAGCCAATATCGTAACTCTTTTTAATTCCTGCTTTTTATTTCCTATGTAAAGCACTTTTTCGTAGTCCATTTTCCTCCAAATTTTTAATGGGAAGATGGACCATAGTTATCCAGACTCTACATAAAGAAAAAGTTTAATCGTATGTAATGCGAACATTCCTACTCACTGATTTTAACGACCCAAATATTTTTAAGTCAATCGAATATGAAATGCTCATTACTTCTAATTGGTGATTATAATGATTCTTAAATCGTGTTACAAGAAGGACCGAAATGAGAGAACACAATGCGAAAGCACATGCATTTTCCAATAATTTTATTATTTCTCTATCAATAGAATTTAAAAACCAGACTGATCATAAGTACTTTATATTATTAAACTATTTATTTGACTTAATATCAGAATCTCAATTGCGAGCGAAAATCCTCCTTCGAAATGTATTTATTTACAAGTCTTGCATGCATGTTAAATTTGGTTAGTATCTAAACTGATAAACTCTAGGGTGAATAGTTTTCAATACGTTACATACCGTACAAAACAATTACGCATGTGATTTAATTACGATAACGCGTACGTACAAATTTTATTGTTTCTTACATTGTTAGTGTACATTTCTGTTAACATCAGTTTAAGAATTATTAGATATATTGTAACAAAAGTGTAGTTATTTGTCTCGACTACATTTTATATACAAATATTTATATAACACTTATTACGGATATTTTAACGACGGTCTTATTATTCGTGATATGAAGGATTCTAAAAGAAAAAATACGAATTCGCAAAGCTTTTATGATCATTGAAGAGCTTAAATTATTATTAAAGCTTCTTACGGTATGACAAATCGAGATCTATCTACTTATAATGGTTTATAAAAAGCATAACTGATCACAGTTCACGTAAATTTATAGATTCGAGACTATTGAAAGTTATTGATGAATCACAGAAACAATGATACACATCGAACTATCGCATACACGTGTGATACGTGATACTAAGTTACGAATTATCTCTCTGATAATTTTCAATGAAATTAATTAGATAAAAGAAGAAAGAGAGAGGGAAGCTATAGAGCGTAAGATTATACATGAAACGTAACGTTCTGTAACAATCATTTGTGGTAATTTTGACTAGAAATGTGTCGAGAAAAGAACTGATTAATTCTTTATATATAATCAACACGCAATTATTAAAGTTTCACTTCAATTTGCGCGGAAATTGAACTAAAATATCGACATTAACGTTATGGTGGAAAAAATAACTTTATATGTAATTACAACAACAACAAAAAAGGATACTATCAGAAATTGTTTATAAACGTAATTTACGTATAAAAAGCGTCGTCATAGCGGGAACGAAATTAATGCAAATTACGTTTTAAAAAAACGGAAACAACTAAAGTGGAGGCGATGTAAAGATATATTGTATGTATGCTTCACATTGTAAATGGAAGTTTGTGGAAATTGAAATCACTTCCTATGATAATCGACGCATTTCGTGTGTTCATTAAAACTGGACTATATTCCATTTTTGAAAAGAAATGTGTTCATTATATTATAATAAATCTCTTTCTATATGCATACAATCGTTCGACGAAAAAAAAGGTACAAGCTGGACTTAAAAATGAATTTGAAAAAAAAAACGTTTAAGACTCTTGTACTTCAAACGGTACAAAAATTTGAATTACTTCATTGTTCGTCTAGTGATGATNTCGAAAAAAAAGGTACAAGCTGGACTTAAAAATGAATTTGAAAAAAAAAACGTTTAAGACTCTTGTAGTTCAAACGGTACAAAAATTTGAATTACTTCATTGTTCGTCTAGTGATGATCTAAAAATATTGTAATATATTTATCTGAGTAGTTTTAGTATAAGATCTTTATTGCACTTACTAAATGTAAGTGAAATATTATAAATTGATATAAGTTATACTAGAACATTTATGTCAGTAGACTATCATTTGATTGTAATAAATCAATACTTTACATAAACTAAGTGTTTTTTAAGTATAGTATTTATAATTCATTTCACGTGTTAAAAACGTGGTAAGTGGTAATACGTGTGATTCTGTTTGAAAATTCGGCAATCACATTGCTGTCCCGCCTTTCCTATGCAGCAGCATGTCCTAGAATTAACAAATTTCCTGTCAGAGTGGGAAAGTGGATGAAATAGTCAGAAGTTCCTCTTTCACTATTTCCTTCAATTGTTATTAACAAAGTTATTAATGAAAAAAGTAGATGCATAAAGTGTTATACGCATTCGAAAATTCAGTAGCAATATAGAACTGTCTACACGGAGTAAACCGTGCATTTTACCATTTTTACCCTCAATCAACACGGCTAATACCATGCAAAGACCTCATACCTGCTAATTAGAATCGGCTGTGGCGTAATTGATTTAAAAACGTCAGTCAGATTTTTTCAA
Organism: Ceratina japonica; assembly: GCA_019453355.1. Classification (NCBI taxonomy): domain Eukaryota; kingdom Metazoa; phylum Arthropoda; class Insecta; order Hymenoptera; family Apidae; genus Ceratina; species Ceratina japonica. The sequence continues at coordinate 23,502 of SMSR01012247.1, forward strand.
AAAATACGTCGTTACAATCCATGTCTAGTGCATTTATATAACCTGAAAAAATTTGTTAATGAAGTAGAATATTTATCAGAAAAATAATATATACAATTAGAGCGAAGAATATCACATGAGCCCAGCACAATGAGCACGTACGTTTGTAACTGTTTGTACGCAAGTACGCATGCGTGTACGTACTTGAACCTAACCCCTGTACTACATCCTTTTGTCACGTTGAGATATATTTGGAATCCACGTATGGACAATACGTCCGTATTTACGTACAATATTTAACGATCGATAAACTAATTAATATCTTAACGTTTGACGTTTTCGTGCGTTGTGAAAAATAATAAGTGTTGGGAACAATAAACTGGTCGACCCTGATAAGGAGGATGTAAAATTTATATTGTTCAGTACATAGTGTCGATCAAGGTCTTTGAAGAATGCTTTCTTCATGTGTAGTTTACGAATAGAGATAAAAGATAAGGCCTGCAAGGCTATTACGTAACCGGTGATTGATAAATAAAATGGAAAATTTCAATGGAGGAGAGAATAGGAAAAATTGAAACTGCAGAATAATCGTACAAATGAACTCGATAACGAGTTATTTAATGTGTAATCGACTAATTTAATCAGACGCCATCTCGTGCTGCGTAAAGGTATCATTTAAAATTGGTAGTTTTCTAGTTCTGTTTCGGCATTCGCTTAAAACGCAATCGAGTTACATGCACCAAGAATTGTGACGGATCACGATTCATCACGGTAGTCAGAAATAGGCAAGAGGAGCAAAGAGGACACGTAAAAGATGGCGGAAGCCGTTGTAGACGGGCCAATATCCCGATTTTTTTNCAGAATCGGCTGTGGCGTAATTGATTTAAAAACGTCAGTCAGATTTTTTAAAAAAATACGTCGTTACAATCCATGTCTAGTGCATTTATATAACCTCAAACAATTTGTTAATGAAGTAGAATATTTATCAGAAAAATAATATATACAATTAGAGCGAAGAATATCACATGAGCCCAGCACAATGAGCACGTATACGTTTGTAACTGTTTGTACGCAAGTACGCATGCGTGTACGTACTTGAACCTAACCCCTGTACTACATCCTTTCGTCACGTTGAGATATATTTGGAATCCACGTATGGACAATACGTCCGTATTTACGTACAATATTTAACGATCGATAAACTAATTAATATCTTAACGTTTGACGTTTTCGTGCGTTGTGAAAAATAATAAGTGTTGGGAACAATAAACTGGTCGACCCTGATGAGGAGGATGTAAAATTTATATTGTTCAGTACATAGTGTCGATCAAGGTCTTTGAAGAATGCTTTCTTCATGTGTAGTTTACGAATAGAGATAAAAGATAAGGCCTGCAAGGCTATTACGTAACCGGCGATTGATAAATAAAATGGAAAATTTCAATGGAGGAGAGAATAGGAAAAATTGAAACTGCAGAATAATCGTACAAATGAACTCGATAACGAGTTATTTAATGTGTAATCGACTAATTTAATCAGACGCCATCTCGTGCTGCGTAAAGGTATCATTTAAAATTGGTAGTTTTCTAGTTCTGTTTCGGCATTCGCTTAAAACGCAATCGAGTTACATTTATATGCACCAAGAATTGTGACGGATCACGATTCATCACGGTAGTCAGAAATAGGCAAGAGGAGCAAAGAGGACACGTAAAAGATGGCGGAAGCCGTTGTAGACGGGCCAATATCCCGATTTTTTTGTCACAAATGCAGTGTCGAAATTGAACGTCTATTACCTGTAAGTACATTTGCCTACTTTTAATATTAATCGTAAATCGGACGGGATTTTGTCATTAATACTTCACATCACTTCTCACATTTTGTTATTTCAGTAACACACATACAGCTAGATTTCCTTCTGTTTCTTCAGTCTTATAATAATAACCGATTAAATATTGCCATTTTGTGATTACTTTATACATTTGCTTTCACTATTACATCGTCATACTGAAATTATTCCAATATTGATGTTGTTTCAACATGGTCGTTCATTTACATGCTTCAAATACTTCTATTTCCATCTTTCTTTGATTACTTTTAATCTTATTTCCTATGCGTAATTCTTGATTATTTTTGCATCATACAGATTTGTCATAATACTTTTTACTGTGCCTTAAGTATACCACATTTTTAATATAATTGAATTATTGAGGTTGTATTTCTTACAAATGCATTCATATATACACAGATATAATTTTTTTAGGATTACACATGTCCAAGATGTGCGAGTGGCTTTATAGAAGAATTGGAAAGTGACAACGGCGATAGTGGTTCTGCGATGCATAACATTGGCGATTTAGATGAAGTAAGTATATAATAATATGTATTTCATTGTTATTTTAATCATTTATTTGTTTTATAGTTGGACTCTATGAGAGCAGAGTTCGAAATGGATTTTCCATCTAATCCGTTCGAAACGTCAGTTAACCGTAACAGAAGCAATGGCCCTACTGGTAATAGAAGACACCGTCAATGCGTACGTCATTCTCAAGATACACGCCGTACCAATAAGTACGTTTATAAAAATATTATTTGAATCTTTTTATTTCTTTTATAATTCTATTTCTTGAAACGTATACACAAGATACATGCATACAGCTAGTCAAATGATTGTTTTTCTATTAATTAGCAGTCGCGGAAGACAAGACATGGGGCCTATATCTGTAGAAAATTTCATACAAGATTTCCTACTTAATCTGTCGGAAGGCGTAGCTCAAGCTGCACAACTACCTGTGTACGTATTAACCAATGTTTCACACTAAGTTTTACTGTCCTTGGTGTATATATAAACGGCTTTTTATTTATTAGATATCTCTCCCTGACAGTAGATTCCTTTCATTTGTTTGAATGTTTACAAGGTTCCGTTTATACGAATATTATTGCATATGAATTTTTCAAGCATTTTGGAATATCTGATATATTCTTTAAAACTATTATATACCAAGTAAATTTTTTCACAAGCATAAATATGAAAAGTAGATTTTACATAAAAGTGTGTTTTAATATATGCTACACGTGTAAAGTATTATCCTGAGTGAATTGAAAAAAAGCTATTTATTAGTTTTAATTCACCTGCATGTAAAACTTTTTTAATTGCGATACAAAACAGGATTTTCTGCTAATTACTTAAGAACAGATGTATGTTTCTTAAAATTAGTCATTGAATATATTTTCTCATTTTATTATGCAGGAGCACAGTATTTAATGATATGTATATATACAATACATACATACGCATGTACATATGCATGTCGATTTATTATTTTATTCGTAATGACGTTATATATGTACATATTAGATCATAAAGATGCTTAATTGAATCGTTGAAGTTATTATTACAATAGTATTTTTATTTTACTGTAATCCTGATTTGTGTTCTGTCAAATTCTCAAAAAGGAATTAAATACTATTGTAAGTTCGTAGGAACGCTTACAATAGTATTTAAAGCTTTTGAATAAAAATCTAATGTTATAAACGTAAAGGAATATTCCCACTAACTGCAGTCTGACAGCACGGCAGACAATCGACGAAGTTTTTAGGGACTTGAAACGCGGTCGGAGTATGAAATTCAGTGTCGTGCTTGGAAATACGAGGTACGTCAGTGAACGGTGATTTCTGCGAAACTAGAGACGGAAGAGTGCGGATCAAATCATCTCGTGTTTACGTCCAACTGCTGGTCAGAGCAACAATTCGTCGACTTTATCAATAAGCTAGGCTACGAATGGCGTGATCACTTACGCAGAACATATGAAATACAGCGACGACGAACAATTGATACATAGTGAGGACGANAGCAGACAATCGACGAAGTTTTTAGGGACTTAAAACGCGGTCGGAGTATGAAATTCAGTGTCGTGGTTGGAAATACGAGGTACGTCAGTCAACGGTGATTTCTGCGAAACTAGAGACGGAAGAGTGCGGATCAAATCATCTCGTGTTTACGTCCAACTGCTGGTCAGAGCAACAATTCTTCGACTTTATCAATAAGCTAGGCTACGAATGGCGTGATCGCTTACGCAGAACATATGAAATACAGCGACGACGAACAATTGATACATAGTGAGGACGAACAATTTCATCTATGAAAACTACTTTGGGACTATTCATGAATTACGTCATATATTAAGGGAAAGGTTAACAACAAATATAACCACCTGTGACAAGGACGGGTGAGCTCCAAAAATCATGAAATTCGTGTGACGTAATTTATGAATTATCTATGACGTGTGACGTGTCGACGTGTGACGTAATTTATGAATATATCTAGCTCTTAGTATTTTGATTAGTTTTAATTTACGTAAAAGCTATGCACGTCGAAATTTTAATTATATTGTTAGGTATTTATGAAGTATTCTAAAATTAGCTATTAATAAATTAATATTCGTACACGACGAACGCTCAGACCCGAGGGATATCAAAGAAACCCAAACCCGTACTCCTTCAAAACAATACAAACCTACCTACATTCCTACCTACCTATCTATCTATCTATCTACCTATCTACCTATCTGCCTACCTACCTACAATAATTCGCCGAAAGACAAAGTGACCCCTTCAATGGATCGAGTTATATTGGAGAATAAATGAAAACTAAACAAAGTAGGAAGCGGATAAGCTCCACGACATAACGAATGACAAGCGAGGGCAGTATTACAGATATTTAGATAACTCTAGCTCCATTAGTAATAACATCTTCATTGTTTCAAATCCCTCTACATTTAATAACGCTCCTGTTGTACTAACTTCGACTTACGTTTTTTACATGGTTAGCAAAACTATCTGCGTCAAATTTTTGCATGCATGGTGGTTACGTCAGTTAAGATTAGTCAAACTATTAAGTACTACACAGCAGTTTATGGATAAAATTGTTCATCCTTACTATGTACATGTTACGGCACTTTATATATTCTCGGATCTTCACAGATCATGAATGAAGTCGATTGGATCTAAACAATAGGGGACCTGACCCGTACTTTGACCTACTCGCAGAAATGACCGGCCTCCAAGTTTTACATGCTATAACTTGCAACTACGACATGGAATTTCATATCCTCACCGCTTTTCAAGCTCCTAAAAGCTTCGTTAGTCGACTAGCTGTCTGACCGTCGTTAGCGAGAATACTCCTTAAACGTCTTTCGATTGTCCGTCAAAATAGTTGATCAAAAATCAACGTGTTGCCTAATGAATCAAATTACAACAATACATAAACATGTATAGGGTGTCCCGGGTTTTAATGAACAAACATGCGAAAATAAGAAAAAAATCTTATTTTAATTTTTCTCAGAAACGCTTTATTACAAAGTTATAAGTGAATAAAGTTACAAAATGGGACATATTCAATTTTCTACTAGCTTGTATTCGCGTCTAAGGACATTTTGAAATAATTCGTCGTCATCAATTCTATCTGTATTTGCTTATAACTTTGTAATAAAGCGTTTATAAGAAAAATTTAAATAACATTTTCTTCTTATTTCCGAACGTAGGATATGTTCCCTAAGTTTGTCGATTAAAAACCGAAACAACCCCGTATTTAAATGTAAAATACAAATGTTTCTATAGGGAGATACTAAAAAGCTTATTCACCCAGGATTTTTTCGTTTTCGTCGATATTTGATATTACTAAAATAAAGCACAATAATGTAGATTCAATATTAGACTGTTCTTGGGAAATCCCGGAGATTACGTTTGGGGCCAGGATGGCTTAGACGCGATCGTAACGCAATTATTAAATCAAATGGATGGAACTGGACCGCCACCTTTGCCGCGAAAACAAATCGATGAAATACCAACTATAACCGTGGGCGAATTACATGTTGGTGAGTGAATGATTTACACAAAAAGAAAATGTAATATTTATATATTGAATTACATTTGTTAAGTATCGTATTATATTTCACAGACAGTAAACTTCAATGTTCCGTATGTTGGGAAGACTTCAAACTTTCCGAACCAGTCAAACAACTTCCTTGTCTGCACTTATATCACGCACCGTGCATTGTACCATGGCTAGAATTGGTGAGTTATATTTTTTCAAAATCAATTCTTAGGGATAGTTTATACACTTTATTACTTTTTTGTTGCAGCATGGTACTTGTCCTATTTGTAGACAACACTTGGGAGATCAGACTACAGAAGCACATCAGGATAGCGTAGGACGTAGCTTAGTTGCCCTTTTCAGGTACGTTGAATATTTGTTTTTATATATATTTCTTACCTTACAAAGTAGAAAAATACATTTGAACTTGTTTCTTTGATTTCAGGACAACGGACTATGGTAGAACATCCTCGACTCCATCATCGAGTGAATACAACTCGAGTAGTAACTCATCGAGCGAGACTTGAGATTGATTGCCCTATCTTAATATTTTCTCTACCCAGCAGGACACATAAATATACGTACACAACAACACATGTCTCTATATATATTTTTCACTTTCTTTTTGTTTAAATTTCTTTTCCGACACTGATCATGTGGACGCTTATATGATATCTTGGTAGATATTATATTGACGCTAATATAAATTTCAAGCTTTATACTTTAATCAACAGTGTAATGTAAATGATTAAAAGGAAAAAAACAGAAAAAATACTGTAGTATCAAATTGCAAATTGGATGTGTTGCTTTACAGAAATTACAGTGAGATATAATCAGTTAAAAGTAAAAAGAAAAAAAAACGTGCGCATATGAAGTTGAAATAATCTCGTTGCTATACTTACGTATGTATACGTGTACGTATACGGATATGGATAAAGAGTTTATACACTCTATCACTGCTATGATATAAACAATTCCTAATACGTATACGTATTACGTATATTTGCACGTACATGCACACGTACATGTTCTATCTCATAACTTACACGAAGTTTAATAAGTTCATTAAATATGCAATTTATTGAGAGTGACAGAATCCTCTGGTGAAAATGTCTGGAAGAAAAAAAATGTGTTTCTTTATAACCATGTTTCATAAATTGAACGTAACAATATACATGTAGATGAGAAACAAAGAAACACCATACTATAGTTTAAGCTTAAGTAACGTATTACGCGTAAAATTAATGAAACTAATGTTGGTGATTTTGATTTTATCCACTTTGAGCGAAAACTGGTGTATAATTATCGATTACGGCGTAGAAATACCATATGACATTCTTTCGCTCACATTGTTTTGCATTTTGATGCTATTTGGAAGTCTTTAGTGAATAGTTTAAAATTGACTTAAAATGAAGCCATTAACATTTCTGGTAATTTTCATTGAACTGTATGTTAGCACCAGTATTACTTCACAAATTGTTATTTTGAATCATTAATGAATATTTTATTCAGTCGAAGCTGGTGCATAAATTTACATAAAAGTGTATGCAAAAATTTGCAGACAAAAATAGAAAAGTAATAAGTAACATTTGTATATTTTTGTTTGAAACACCATACATACATTTAAGTTTGTTGACATATTACCGTATTGTTTTATATCATTCATAACATTTGATTACATCATTTAGATATATAAATATGCTAAAAGTGTTAATCATAATATACGGCTCATCTTTAAATTACGACCGATTCAGTACGCAAATTTAATCGTTATATCGATTGTTTATCTTCACAGTTGATACAAAATGGAAATCTCTTAGATAAATGAATATAGTAGATTATCGTTGGATAGCATTTAGATACGTTACGTATTACATTTTACTTTATAGGTTTTAATATTATACATACACAAGTCAGGTTGCAATTACCTGTAATATTAATATACTACATATAAATATAATATATACACATTTTTTGAATTTGCCATATTATTATATAGAGTGTACAAAACACTATAATTGTTGGATCCGTAAGGTTTAATTTGTTTTTACGAAACATTGAATAAAACATAACATGCTGATTATTCATAACCGATTTTAAACATAACGAATGATAAAGAAACAAAAAGAGACTGTATCGGATTTACGTAATTAAATATTCATTTGCTGGAAGAATGTAAAAGTGTTCAAATTTAAATAAACGATTTTTGTTTGAAACGATTAAGTGCTGTTTAACAAATAGCAGACATAGTCAGTGATGGGAAACACAAAAACCAGGACAAATAAGCATGAACAGTGATGGACCTGGAATGCACAAAAATAGTAAATATTTTGAATTGTGTCTCATTTGAGAAATAAAAATAATGGAGTCAGGAGGTCAAACATTATTTTTGAGAAGAAGATGACTTCGAGTGTCAAACATGGCCAAATGGCAAAATTGCACAGTGGTTTGTAATAAACTGTGGAGCAACAATTCGGAGAGCAGGATATAATATATAATACAAAATGGTTAATGAGATGAAAATATATATTGTTAATTATAATAATAATACATTTAAAGAAAGTGACTATACATTAAAATTAAAATTACAAATTTAATAACTTAAATCTAATATCACTTACTTTAAGTAAGAAATTTGACACGTATTTAAGTGTATTTAATCTTATATTTTTGAATTTATGTTTTCTTATGATTAATTATTCAGTAGCTATTTTTTGGTTTTGTCTTCGATTTTATTGTGCAATAATAATCGAGTTTCTTTGTATTTTTCTTGAAGGATGCCTATCTTCGCAGATATAGGTATAATGTGGCTTCGCAATTTCAAAGTCCTCTCAAATACATATTTGGTAACAGAAGTTCTGAAATCGCATTAATATTATACATTGCAAACGATGTAAATATTTTTGTGTAAGGAATCATTCAAATNATTAATTATAATAATAATACATTTAAAGAAAGTGACTATACATTAAAATTAAAATTACAAATTTAATAACTTAAATCTAATATCGCTTACTTTAAGTAAGAAATTTGACACGTATTTAAGTGTATTTAATCTTATATTTTCTTATGATTAATTATTCAGTAGCTATTTTTTGGTTTTGTCTTCGATTTTATTGTGCAATAATAATCAAGTTTCTTTGTATTTTTCTTGAAGGATGCCTATCTTCGCAGATATAGGTATAATGTGGCTTCGCAATTTCAAAGTCCTCTCAAATACATATTTGGTAACAGAAGTTCTGAAATCGCATTAATATTATACATTGCAAACGATGTAAATATTTTTGTGTAAGGAATCATTCAAATAGAAAAAGAAATGCATGTAAAAACTTGAAAATTGAATAAATCAATATTTTGGATGAAACTATGTAATTCTCTCGTAGAATATATAAAAATATATATCTGAAACTTGAAAATTGGATAAATTAATATTTAAAAGTAATATATCTGTATTTTATAATAGAAATACCTAGAATTCGTGTCCCTTATTATTATATTTTTAGAAAATATCTTAACGTCCTTCGTTTTCAACACATTTTGATTTTTACTTTCATGTTTGCCTGACGAGTTCGTTGGTTTCTTAAAAATGCTATTATAGCTATTTGATGCTACGGGATCTGATTGAATAATGCTGTTATAGCTATTTGATGCTACAGGATCTGTTTGAATAGTGCTATTATAGCTATTTGGTGCTACAGGATCTGATCGAATGATGTTATTATAGCTACTTGATGCTACAGGATCTGATTGAATAGTGCTATTATAGCTATTTGGTGCTACAGGATCTGATCGAATGATGTTATTGTTATTATAGCTATTTGGTGCTACAGGATTTGATTGAATATTGTCACGATTGATGTCGAATGGTGTCCTGATTTTCATATCTGCTATATCCTTTTTAAATCTGCTCAACACATTGTCAGTCTCTTTATCAATTATAGGTTTCTCTTTCTTCTCATTTGTAGCACTCGAATACTTTGAATTAGATCTTTTATTTTTGCTAGGCTGCCTAAATTCGAAGAACACGAATAATAAAAATAATGTCAGAAAATACAGATTATCAGCGTAGAGCAATATTCTTACATCCGAAGATCACTGTCAATTTTAGCTTTGATTCTCTCAAAAAATTCTTCATCATCGTCTGAATTTATAACAGTCAAAATATTTGATTTTCTTTTATTCAAGTTTTCTCTAGTAATATTGTCAGAATATATAAAATCTGATGTAAACATAAAACTTTTGTTAGTAAACAATATTTAAGATGAAATATATACAAACTTGCACTTAGCAAAATAATAAATGAATACTCGAATGCGATTACTTGAAGTAAGTTTTCTTATATCCTTTATACCATTGTCATTATTCCTGTTACTTGTGACAATATTCAATGGTTGTGATATTCTTGCATTATTCGAAATTGTTGAACATCTGTCCATGATTAATATTTTATTCTATAAATTAGACAATAGCACTTCCTGTCAACTTCTTTAATATTTAAATTGTGCTAAATGATTTCTTCAAATAAATGGTACAATTTTGTACATTTTAAGAAATGTTTGCGTACGAGTACGAGTAAGCGGTGTGTCTTTCCGTCTAAATTAAATTCTAGAGAACGAAACGAATTGAGGTTAATTTTTTTCTCGAATCTATTTTAATCGTTCACTTTCTCGCGCGCTTAAAATCGAAAGTATCGAATGATTTTGCGCGAACACGAAGGTTATTTCAGGTCATTTGCAGTCATTTGATCAAGTGAACTGCTTAGATTTTGATGAAATACCACTCACATTAAATAGCATAATAGAGGTTCCAGAAGTATATAAATAAATCCTTCAGAAAACTACAACATTATTATTATTATCTACAATAAAAATAAATCACTGTTTTATACTGTCATTCTGACCGACATCTCGTCTGTTTTAAAATATCAATTTCGTGAATATCGTTCTATTCACGTATATACATAAAACACAGTGTATACGTCCCCATGATACGTCCTAATCAACGTTGAAATCGCACGAAAGAATACACCGCTGTTCATGTNTTTTCTTCTCATTTGTAGCACTCGAATACTTTGAATTAGATCTTTTATTTTTGCTAGGCTGCCTAAATTCGAAGAACATGAATAATAAAAATAATGTCAGAAAATACAGATTATCAGCGTAGTGCAATATTCTTACATCCGAAGATCACTGTCAATTTTAGCTTTGATTCTCTCAAAAAATTCTTCATCATCGTCTGAATTTATAACAGTCAAAATATTTGATTTTCTTTTATTCAAGTTTTCTCTAGTAATATTGTCAGAACATATAAAATCTGATGTAAACATAAAACTTTTGTTAGTAAACAATATTTAAGATGAAATATATACAAACTTGCACTTAGCAAAATAATAAATGAATACTCGAATGCGATTACTTGAAGTAAGTTTTCTTATATCCTTTATACCATTGTCATTATTCCTGTTACTTGTGACAATATTCAATGGTTGTGATATTCTTGCATTATTCGAAATTGTTGAACATCTGTCCATGATTAATATTTTATTCTATAAATTAGACAATAGCACTTCCTGTCAACTTCTTTAATATTTAAATTGTGCTAAATGATTTCTTCAAATAAATGGTACAATTTTGTACATTTTAAGAAATGTTTGCGTACGAGTACGAGTAAGCGGTGTGTCTTTCCGTCTAAATTAAATTCTAGAGAACGAAACGAATTGAGGTTAATTTTTTTCTCGAATCTATTTTAATCGTTCACTTTCTCGCGCGCTTAAAATCGAAAGTATCGAATGATTTTGCGCGAACACGAAGGTTATTTCAGGTCATTTGCAGTCATTTGATCAAGTGAACTGCTTAGATTTTGATGAAATACCACTCACATTAAATAGCATAATAGAGGTTCCAGAAGTATATAAATAAATCCTTCAGAAAACTACAACATTATTATTATTATCTACAATAAAAATAAATCACTGTTTTATACTGTCATTCTGACCGACATCTCGTCTGTTTTAAAATATCAATTTCGTGAATATCGTTCTATTCACGTATATACATAAAACACAGTGTATACGTCCCCATGATACGTCCTAATCAACGTTGAAATCGCACGAAAGAATACACCGCTGTTCATGTCTGATCACTCTGATCAACAAACGAAAATCACCGATTCCTTTTCACCTTGTCCCCTTGTCTGATGAAAAATTTACTAAAATATGAAAAATATGAATTCGCACGGCCACTGACTCGAACTTACACAATCCTGCAATCGTAATATGCTCGTAATGTACATACGGAACAGCTGATCGGCAACTCGCGTGTAATTTCCTCTTAGGTTAGCAAAGTTTCATCAGACTGATCTTCTACCGCAATAGGATACATAACCTGCTGTCTAGGTGGAAGTTTCTATCCAGTGTGTACCGACGAATATAATACGTTTATGCGAATCGTGAATACGAACTGGGAACGATGCGTTTCGTGACAGCGGTGAATTTCAAGATGTTGCCCGTTTTTCGTCACCGTGTGACGATCGTTCGATCATTCTGCAGAAATCACCGGCCGGATTCCAACGAGTTGTCGGTGTACGTTCGACCGCAATTCCGAAGAATAAAACTTAACGAACATTATGGAACGTTCAACAGAAATATCCATAGCCATCGACAGACCGCTGCTATTATGTCGATTAGATCGTTCGCCACGAAACGGCCCACCGATAAAGATTCTACTAAGTAATTAACTCTAATAGTTCTTATATTTTAACATTTTAGAATCTGATGACAAGGATTTTCATGCTTACTCCTCATTTAGATCTTAACGTTGTTGCCTGATTAAATGTTAATTCATATTTACCTTTACATAAGTCTAAGTACTTTCAAGTCTGAAAGCAACGTATCATGTGAACGACCAGTCCATAAGGGCTTAACAATAAACTACAGATTCAATACATTTATAAGGATGTTGAAAACAGAAGCAAAAAAGCGTACATAATTTATTCTGCATGAAAATCCAAAGCTTGAGATTGGTTGAGATCTTTTAAGAATCTGTGAAGTATATTAATCATAATATTTCCTAATCGTATTATTTTTTAGTGGAAACAATGAAGATGAAATGGGAGATCCAGCTTCGCTACCAGCCACAGTGGTAGTACCAGAAGTATGGCCTCACGTTCCTGTAATAGCCATCAATAGAAACCCAGTATTCCCACGATTCATAAAACTGATAGAACTCAGTAATCCGATTCTCATGGATCTCATTCGTAGAAAAGTAAAGCTGAATCAACCCTACGTTGGAATCTTCTTAAAGAAATCCGAAGAGTAAGCAGTATAGATATATTCTTATCGATAAGCATTAATAAGTTCGATGTTTGAAGTTGATCATTTTGGTAGAAACGAATCAGAGATTGTACAAAATTTAGATGATGTTTTTCCTGTTGGAACATTTGCACAAATACACGAAGTACAAGATCTAGGAAATCGTTTAAGATTGGTTGTAATGGCACATAGAAGGATTAAAATTGTTGGCCAAATTCTGGAAGAACTTCCAAGACCTCAACAAGGTACGTACAAGAAACGTTTTAGTAAATCCTTTTAACTAAGTAGTAAAAAATTTCTATCACGTTTTCATTTCATATTAGTTTGGTTTAAGAAATACTATTAATTTAATTGTGTGCTTTCAAATTGATTTATTAAGTATTTGTTAAGTATTAGATTTATTAAATACAAATGAATGCTATACTATACAGAGATGAAACTGACGTTTCCTCTATTAAATACAACAATTCGCGTCCCTGTAGACGATTCCGTTTCTGGTGGCAAAACGAGTCGCAGGGCGCTTATTCGTAAGAAACTGGAAAACAAAATTCCAGAACCAGAAAAGGTACAAAAAACTGAGGAAATCCCACCTGAAAATAAAGCACCGGAAGAAGCACAAGAAAGACCAGAGGAAAGAGCTGCTAATCCACCAACTAATCCTCCACCTAATCCTTTGCCTAATCCGTCAGTTAATCCTTCAGTTAATCCTTCGACAGATTCCACAACTCAATCCAGTACCCAGCCTTTGTTAATGGTAGAAGTTGTAAATATTACCCACGAGAAATTTAGACAAACCGAAGAAATCAAAGTGAGTGTGGAGCAAAATCTATTTCGACGATTTGATTTTAATTTGTAAAAGTAAAAACATTTTATTTTTCTGTCCAGGCATTGACGCAAGAGTTGATAAAAACAATTCGTGACATTATAAGCATGAATCCGTTGTACCGCGAGTCCTTGCAACAAATGTTGCATCAAGGGCAGAGAGTCGTAGATAATCCAGTTTACTTGAGCGACCTGGGCGCAGCTTTGACAGGAGCAGATGCACAAGAATTGCAGCAAGTGTTAGAAGAAATGGACGTAAGTAATTAAAAACTTCTTCACTTTTATCATTACAATTAATTTCATAAGTAACTTTATGTTCAGATCTCGAAGAGATTAAGATTATCGCTAGCACTGTTAAAAAAAGAATACGAGTTAAGTAAATTGCAACAAAAGATTGGGAGGGAAGTTGAAGAAAAAGTGAAACAGCAGCACAGGAAGTATATCCTTCACGAACAATTGAAAGTTATCAAAAAGGAGCTGGGATTGGAGAAAGACGACAAGGATGCCATAGGAGAAAAGTACAGGGAACGTATCAGGCAAAAGACTGTTCCAAAAACAGTGATGGACGTGCTGGAGGAAGAATTAAATAAATTAAATTTCTTAGAGAGTCACAGTAGTGAATTTAAGTACGTTCTTCAATTTCTAAGTATAAAATGTTCGACTCTTGACATGTACTGAACATTGAAGCATTGTTTTCAACATTGGTAATTAATAACTAATCTTTAATTTGATAGTATCATTTTATTTTTAGTGTGACGAGAAATTATTTGGATTGGCTTACGTCTATGCCGTGGGGTGTAACCAGCCAAGAGAATTTGAATCTTCAACAGGCAATCGAAATTTTGGACAAAGATCATTATGGAATGGAAGATATAAAAAAAAGAATTTTAGGTAATTATAATAAATCATTTACAAATCGCACAAATACATATATATCTCCAGTTGCATATGCATGTGCGTATTTATTATATTAAATTTTAGAATTCATCGCTGTCAGTCAATTAAAAGGATCGACGCAAGGGAAAATACTGTGTTTCCACGGACCGCCGGGTGTTGGAAAAACGTCCATAGCCAGATCCATTTCTCGCGCGCTCAATCGAGAATATTTTAGATTCAGTGTCGGTGGAATGACAGATGTTGCAGAAATCAAAGGTCACAGGAGAACTTACGTGGGCGCAATGCCTGGCAAAGTCATCCAGTGTTTAAAAAAGACCAAGACCGAGAATCCTCTCGTTCTTATCGATGAAGTCGATAAAATTGGAAAGTACGTTTACAATCGTTCTTACAAATCATCAATAATTTCTCGTATCGATTCATTGCATTTATTATTAACATCTTTCGGCAGGGGGCATCAAGGTGATCCCGCTTCCGCTCTTTTAGAGATGTTAGACCCGGAGCAAAACGCAAATTTCTTGGATCATTATCTAGACGTACCTGTAGATTTGTCTAAAGTACTCTTCATTTGTACCGCAAACGTTACCGACACTATCCCAGAACCTCTCAGGGATCGTATGGAGATGATAGACATGTCAGGCTATGTCGCAGAAGAAAAACTAGCAATCGCTAAACAATATTTAGTACCACAAGCCATGAGCGACTCCGGTCTGACGAACGGACAGATCGCTATAAACGACGACGCGCTTAATTTATTAATTAAATCTTACTGTCGAGAATCGGGCGTCAGAAGTCTGCAAAAACATATAGAGAAAGTCCATCGAAAAGTGGCGTTCAAAGTGGTTAAGAAGGAAGCGGACAAAATCGATGTAAACATTGCCAATTTACACGAGTTTGTAGGAAAACCTGTGTTCACACACGACAGATTGTACGAAGTCACTCCTCCTGGCGTGGTTATGGGTCTCGCGTGGACAGCCATGGGTGGCTCCACTCTTTTCATCGAGACGAGATTGAGTAAGCCTCTGGGCACGAAGAAGTTTGAAGGTAGTCTCGAGGTCACCGGCCATTTGGGCGACGTGATGAAGGAATCTATTCGTATCGCTATGACAGTCGCCAGAAGCTACCTGTCTCAGATAGATCCGTCGAACAGTTTTCTTTACGATGCCTACTTGCATCTGCACGTGCCCGAGGGTGCCACTCCCAAGGATGGTCCGAGTGCTGGTATCACTATCGCGATAGCGTTGATTTCGCTTGCTAAGAACCAACCGATTAGGCAAAACGTTGCGATGACAGGCGAGCTTAGTCTTATGGGTAGAGTCTTACCTGTCGGTGGTATCAAGGAAAAAATAATTGCCGTAAGTACAATCTATAGTTCTTTGTCAAGTAAGAAGTTGTATCTGTTTGTTAAATTATTCAATTATACGTATTGTTTTCAGGCCAAACGCGTCGGCGTCAACTGCGTGATTCTACCCGAAGAGAACAAAAAGGATTACAACGATCTCCCTAAGTATATAACGGATGGCTTTGAAGTTCACTTTGCCACGACCTTCGACGACGTCTACCGCATATGTTTCACGACGCAACCACAAACTACCACTAGTACTACCACTCAGGTTCAGGAGAGGCCTTATAACATTGACATCGCGACCCCACAAACGGCACCGCTTTTGGGCAAAAATACGGACTGAGTTACTCGAATCATCAAGTACTTATACATTCTAGTAATTAAGTTAAAACGATCGAACTCGAATAGCCGAAAGATTTATTTTGTCATTTAGTATTTCATGTACGTGTAACTTTTAAATTTAGAAAAAGAAATGCAAATTTTTTATATAGTTTCACTCACCAAATTTCAATTCCATTAGTGTGAACCATTCATTTTTTACATAATACAGATAAATTGAAAAAATATCAAGGAAGAAAGTTTAGACTTTTGCTACTGTCGCAACGCATCAACTTCTTTTTTATAAACATTTTATTGAAAAAATATTGTAAATACAAAATATTCTATGTTGTTATCACATACGGCTGTAATTGAATATTAATAATAATAACAGAAATAATGTTTATGATACCATGTAAATAAGACTTGTTTGTCGTGTGCAGATCTGATTTCTGCTATAGTACAGTGTTGATTATTACGCAAATTATGTACATAATTCAAGAAGAGTAAAAAAAAAGAGGATGAAATATTCATGATTAATAAAAAGAATATTTTCTACAAATGCTGTACTCGCTAATACATCCTTTATAAAACCTAGCAAAGGACATGATCTTCCTTAAATTATTTTGAAACAAATTGTTATTTTGCAAATACTCTGACAAACTGTTGTAGAATTTGTCAATTGAAATAAATTTAATTGTACTAAATCGCACAATTCATAATTTCATTTCGATTACAGAAGCTTGTGTACTAAATTTTGTACAAGCTGTATATGTATATCAGCTTGGAACTTCCATTTTGCTTAATCTAATTATAAAGTCGCAAAGTCTCATTTGTACTTGAATCTCTGTCGGATTGTTCGTAACATAGAAACCTGGTACACCAGCTTTTTCTAAAATACTTTGTTGGTCTGCTACTTTCTGATCTAATTGCAAAACTAACTTCATATCCATTTGCTTTAGTTCTTCTTTATGTTTTTTGAATAAAGCAGCTTTTATCAATGATACTTCTTCTTCTGTCGATGTCGAGGACAACGACTCTTGCATTTCGATTTTCTGTTGATTGAGAAGCTGAAGACGTTGTTGGAAAAGGTGTTTCTCCGTTACGTGCTGGATCTCCATCAATCCTTTGACGATCTCAAATATTGTGTCGTTTAACAGAGAATTAGCTAAGCCTGATAATAATTCATACGGAAGACGCATTTGATATTTAGGAGGAAGTTCACTGGCCATGTGCTGGAGCTGCTCTACTAAGAAATACAACTTTCTCTGAAGATCTTGAGGAGTTGGAGTAGCAACATCCATCATCTCGTCTGGTTCAACTGAAAGAACAATCTGAACAATAAATAACTTTCATATAAAATATGATTGTATTTGTATTTAATATAGTAAAACACTTTTCAAATGTGTTGATCAGTGGATAAAAATGAGGTTAATTTTTATGCAACTGTTTTTATTGACAGTAGCGTCCTTCGAAATAAATCTTTGAAGCTAAAATAATAACGTTACAGTTAGTAAAACTTTTATTTAAGATACTAAAAATTGATGCTTATCTAATTAAAAATAACAAACAATAAACAGCTAACGCGAACGTTATTTACACGTATAAACAAACAAATCGTGAAGCAATAATAATTATAAAACAATTTACGATGTTTCGATGAAAAATTTCAATTTGTTGTAACTCACTGCGTTTAAATTTAGTTCATATGGTTCGAAAAGTATTTGGTAACACTGTTCGGATTTTACAGCATTTCCCAGATGATCTCGCATGTTGATCGTAAGAAACCACATGGACTACGTATTGTACACATGGAACGTATATGTTTAAACTTGAATTTGAACTTTGAACGTCACGAAATTGTTATCAGTCCAATCAAGCTCTTATCGTTGCGTAATGGCTGCGTAGTTTTCCCTAGCCCCATCAATACCGATACTGATACGTAATAAGGTGCCACGTACTTCTACAGAGCTTTATCTGCCGTAACATAACGTTGAAAAAAAGTTTATTGAAGAAATAATTGATATGTGCTCGAAAAGGACACCGCGTATCCTTTCGATACAGAGTCACGTAGTGTCCGGCTACGTTGGTAATAAAAGCGCAACGTTTCCATTACAGGTGAACGTCACGAAGCTAAATAACTTACATTTATGTTATTGTATGTACACATACGTAGAACTGTTCGTGTCATTGATTTTATATTATTGACAGTTTGACTGTGTCCCGTTACTTATACATATGAATTTTGTTTCTAATTAGATGTTTACGGAAGTGAACTCGCCAATATTTTTCCACAAAAATGAAACATAGAAGAATCCTGCAGTATCGAGCGAAGTGTCAGTGAAGGTTTCGAAGGGTTCAGAAAGACTTTCACTATTAGAGAAGCATAACATTTTTTATTAAAAAAAGCCATGATCCTTATTACAATCGGTTCATAAGATACACGTTAATCAAGCTTCTTAATCATTTATTATGAAATTAATTTTAATGAGGATAATTGTTTTCTTTCACTATTAGAGAAGCATAACATTTTTTATTAAAAAAAGCCATGATCCTTATTACAATCAGTTTGTAAGATACACGTTAATCAAGCTTCTTAATCATTTATTATGAAATTAATTCTAATGAGGATAATTGTTTTCTTTCACTATTAGAGAAGCATAACATTTTTTATCAAGAAAGCCATGATCCTTTATACAATCGGTTTATAAGATACATGTTAATCAAGCTTCTTAATCATTTTTTATGAAATTAATTTTAATGAGGATAATTGGTTTTGCATGCCTTTTTAATAGGGGAAGAAGTGAGCTTTCATCAATACTTCGTTCGATAGTGCAGGATTCTTCTCTGTGTCATTTAAGGTTCTGCACCTAATTAATTAATTTATATACATGTTCAATGATACCTCATTATAATAGGTCGTTGAATTCATGTCCACCTTTTTTTTATTAAGACATATAGGGTTCTATTTAAAAAATTAACTCAAGCTTGAAATTTGCCTCATATTATTTTATAATTGGTAATCATACTATTTTATTAATTGAAAAGACATTTATGTTAATGTATTATTCATAACATCAACTCCGTATAAAATATTATACCGTTTTCATTTAACGGAAACACATTGTACATTCCTCTGACAAACTTATCATTTTAAATTTAACAATTATTTTTCATCACACACTTACTTTTGTAATCATCATGAACTTGAGAAAATAAATATATAATAGGATATTAATAATAACAATCTTCTTATTTAGCTGCTGGGCTTCGAAGTAGATGCAATTAATTCTGTGCAACTTTCCAATCATACTGGTTACAAGGTCTTCAAAGGCCAAGTACTAAACGATAAAGATTTAGGTAAGATAATAATACTTTAAAGAATAAATTAAATATATAACAACCTACAATAGATGTTTATAAACTCCCGTCATATCTGTGATTATTTTTTAGATGACTTGATAGATGGTTTGGTTCAAAATAATTTGGACAATTATACACATCTGCTCACAGGATATGTTGGCTCTGCTTCGTTTCTCAAAAAGGTAGCAGAGGTGGTTCATACTTTGAAACGTAAAAATCCTGATCTCATATACGGTAAATAATATATCATTATAAATATAATATATTAATAAGGTATTGCTTGAAACAGTAATTTTATATTAACAATGAATTTTTATGATTTTAGTATGTGATCCAGTCATGGGAGATAATGGAAAAATGTATGTTCCCGAAGCGTTGAAAGAAATTTATAGGAAAGAGATTGTCCCACTAGCAGATATTGTCTTGCCAAATCAATTCGAATTAGAGTAAGTTACGTCTGTCATTTGATAAGTCTCATAGGAGATCAAATATAACATGTTTCTAACTATTTCAGATTGTTGACTGACGTAAAAATTAGTCAAATGATTGATTTACAAAATGCTGTAAGACTGCTTCATCAGATTGGTCCTCAAACAGTGGCCGTTTCGTCTACAGAAATTGGTGATAAACTGACAGCAATAGTTAGCACAAATAAAGGTAAAGCAACGCAATAGAGAATATTATCTAAAATACGTCAAATATCTTGTATATTAAAACTTAGTTCAATTCCAGATAATAAGTTAATAAAGATCGACATTCCGAGAATACCAACCAGTTTCACGGGCACTGGAGATCTTTTTGCTGCTTTGTTTTTAGCTTACACGTATTTACACGATAGTATGAAGGTTGCCATTGAAAAGACTGTGAATTCTTTACACAGCGTTTTACTCAAGACGTACGAACATTCTCAAAGTAAGTAAGAAATTGTTTGCTTATGACCATGGATAAAACGAAAGATATTAACTTTATACGTTCTACTAGCGTGCCAAGATAAAAATGCCCAGCCTGCAAAAAGGATCGAATTACGTTTAATACAAAATAAGAGCTACATCGAGAATCCAGAAATTCGTCTGCTCGCCGAAACTCTTGTTTTATGAATCGCCCGACGTATTAAAAAAATATGCATGCATATAAGATATTGATTGCTGACTGTACGTCACTGTATTTAGTACATTTGTTATATATTGTATTATTTTTATTATCATTATACGTACGACCAACGCACCTTTTCATTCGTCGTTTCCAAAAGTTGCGATTGTCATTTCGACACAAGGATGTCTTCGCTTTCCGGAAAAGCTCGACACCTGGATATTTCGAAATGATTAACGTACTAGTCCGAAAGCCAGCGACAAAAATTAGGTGCTCATTTTATCACATTTAATTTTATGCTTATTCTGTTACGTACATCCAATAAGTCGCGAGAATGATTCTTTGGCAGTGTGCCTGCGGGACAGCGCTCGACAATGTTGTATCAAACATGTAAATAAAAATACTGCTATTGATTTAAATTTTGTTTATTATTAATTAACAGTGTCATGGAATGTAAAAAAAGTTGGAAACGAGTGGAAGAACGTATTTCTGGCGAAATAAATATGCAATGAATATTCTGTGATGTGACTTAAATTACAATGACTGAAATTTATTTTTTTATTAGTTTATTATTTAAAATGCAAAAAAGTGTATTCTGCCACAAGTTTTATGAGACAAACGTTTTTTAAATACGAAATGATCGTGATGTTGTGGCTAATCCTGTGCTGCAAGAAAAGGACAGCATATTTGTTAATAATACTTCTCTCTTTCTTTTGTTTACACGTTCACCAGTAAAATAAACAACGCAACTCGAAAGGTATAAATATATTTACACGCGAATCGCGAACCTCGATGAATTACAATTTCGTGGTCGTCAACCGTACTAAATTATTGGCAGTAATTTTTTAACGTCAATCGAGGCACAATGTTCATAGATTGAAGTTCTTGGAAAAGCAATTTACAGGCGTAAGGCATGGAAATTGTAGAAACACACGAACTGGAGCGACAACTGTGACACCAGCTGCTATACGCCATTAAACCACATTTGTTGCATACGTCGACATCGAACGCGTCACTGGATATCATGAGTCTCTCTATCAGCATCATGCTGGCACCGTATCCGATCAAACAATCTCGTTCCATTTCGCCCAGTCGCAAACCACCCTCTTTGGCACGACCTTCCGTTGGCTGACGAGTTAATACTGCTCTCGGTCCTCGAGCACGTGCGTGCATCTTATCTTGCACCATATGTTTCAATTTTTGATAATATACCTGTATCGTAAAACTCCTATTGTAATATTCACATAAAATCGAAACGCGGATGAGAAGTTTGATAACGTACTGGTCCCGAGTAAATGTAAGCTTGCAACGGTTCTCCTGTAATACCAGAGTAAAAGAAATCTTTGCCCAAGTAATTATATCCATGTTTTTTCAATTCCTCGCAGACGTCCTCGACTTTCGAACCCCCGAATGCTAAAAATAAAATTATTAGGATTTATTATTTTAACCCTTTGAAAATAACCTATTGCAAGCACGTACCTGTGCCGTAGTGAAATTCTCCATTTATAACGCCAGCTTTTCCAGCGAGTAGTTCTATCAATTTGCCGACAGTCATACGGGAAGGGAAACCATGTGGATTCATGATCATATCAGGGCAGATACCGTAATCGTTAAACGGCATGTCCTCTTGTTCCACAATTAACCCTGCATGGAAAAATAAATAGTAGTAAAACGTGTACAATGTTCAATAGTATAAATAATATATTATACTGATGTATTCAACAGCAAAAATAAGTACCTACCGATAACACCTTTTTGTCCGTGTCGACTACTAAATTTATCACCAATCTCAGGTCTTCGCGTCTGTCTCAACAATAACTTGATCAAGAACGCGTCTTCCGCGTTGCTGGAGATCATAACTTTTTCAACGTAAGCAGGAACAGGACCCTTGAAAACGACTGGCACTTCCTTGTATTCAGTTTGTGCTTGGACATTGCCAGCATTGACTGGACCGATATTCGCAGCTGGCGACGATTTATTCACCATTACCTATAAGATCATCAATTATTTACACAAATCTAATGTAACTACTTTGCCAATAATTAAACTGTGGATTTTATGCATTTATAGAAAAACAATACGTACAGAAAATATGAAAAAATCATTTTCAATATTCAAGACCACACGAAATGTCAAAAGTACATATTACAATTTTTAAAAAGACTAATTAATTCTCATTTAGTTTTCATTTTCTACAGCGGTATTACAAACGATTTATCTTGCATAAAGATCCGCAGTTTATCAATAATTATTGTATCTGAAAGTGAACCTTTCTATTCTCCACCATTTCTCCGGGTGCAGCGATTCCGTCGCTGTCAATCACGTCATGTTTCCAAACGGCTTTTTTCGTATTAGCATCAACCAATGGACCCATTATTCGGTCGTAAGTCTGGTTCGCGTATCTTTTCAACGTGCACTTCGCATTCCGGTATACCAAACATCTTCCGAATCCTCTGTCAACCGAAGCTTTATTCAAGATAATCGCGTCTTCGATATCGTAACCGCTATAAGACATCACAGCGATAATTGCGTTTTGACCAGCAGGTAGTTTATCAAAATTTATCAGTTCTATCGTCCTGGACTTCACCATAGGTGCTTGAGGATAGACCAAATTGTACATCAACGTGTCAATTCGATTGCGTTGATTATAACCAATAGTTCCCATCGCTTGCTTCCCCATAGCACACTGATAAGTATTTCTCGGACTCTGATTGTGATGCGGATATGGTACTAAACCAGCGCAAACTCCGAGTAACGTAAATGGTTCGATTTCCAAATGTGTCGTCTTCTCGTTAATGTACGCTTCTCTGAACGCAATGGAACTATCGTTCTCTTCATTGACATCCAAATATTCGATTAAACCTAATACAATATGGTGTAACAGTTAGATACGTAAATATATAATTACATCAAGTTACATTATATTCTGTTAATGTGTGCTGACCTTCGTGTAAAAAATCTTCGAAACCTCGAACGCCTTGTTCGAGTAACTTGATATGTTCTTCTTGTATAAGAGACTGACCCCTATGCACAATAATGTACGGTCTACATAGTCGGCCTCCATCAGAACTGATCTGAATGCATCTGCAAACAAATAGATGGTCGTAATAGTACATTACGTAACGAGTGCGTAAAATAGGTGATTATCGCACGAGTCGGATTTGTCGCCCGAGCGAAGCGAGGTCGACAACTGAGACGAGTGCGATGATCACCTTACGCACGAGTTGCGTATAATATTTTTCCTAACGAGTTCGTAAAATTCAATGTGGAGCGGTAGGATGTTGCGGTTATACTTTTGCGTGTGACAGATAACTTATGTGAATTGAGTTGCGAATACAATTTCACGTATTACTACACATTTCATTTTACGTACGCTAAATTTGTTTTACGCACGCTAAATTTATTTTACGCACGCTAAGTGAATGCGTGCGATAATGTGGTATTTTACGCACGCACCTTCGTGCGTCAAATCGAATTTTACGCACGCCGTTAGGAAAAATAATTTATTCTTTTAAGTGTTAAATAGATAAACTACCTGTGTTGATGCTGTGTGTATATAGAAACAAAACCATTTATGAGACCTTTCCTTCGCAACAGCCTGAAGACGTTTACCAATCTCTGATAATTCTTTACTACACCCAAAATATTACCGTTCAGAAAAACCATGTAAACGTGTCTGTTGTTAATTTCCTCGCCACCAAGTATATTAACGTTCTCGACTCCTAAATTGAAGGCTAATCTAACGATCGGCTCTTCTTCGATTTCTGTAGTGATGTGCGTCATAAGAGCTAAATTTTTTACTAAACCGCAACCCTGTAAACGTTTGTGTGAAGTCTTTGCAGTATCGTAATTAATAACTTTAATTAAAGCTGTATATTTAAAAACGATACTAACCTCTCCTTCGGGGGTATCACTGGGACACAACATGCCCCATTGTGACGGTTGCAAAGAACGAGGCCCAGACACTTTTCTAGTTTTTTCGAATTGTGAATTAACTCGTGTCATCATACCGAGCGCTGAAATATACGAAAGCCTAGACAGAACTTGAGTGACTCCGTGACGTTCCATTTTGAAACGTTTAATCGTCCAATTACCCTGTTTAGTAAAAATGGCCAATATCAACTAAAGAAGAACAAAACTTAGGTGGTTTTTTAATAGTATAGTTACTCACAGATGATATAGCAAATGCTAATCCATTGGTAATCTGATCCTGTCTCATATGTTTTACGATATCGAATTGTGCTGCTTTGATTTTCGGTATATTCTTGTCAGCAATTTGCTTCAACTCCCAATTAAACCTCTTAAATAAATCTTCGAACATCAGAGACAGTAAAGAGCCAGCGAGTTCCAATCGTTTGTTGCCATAGTAATCCCTGTCATCTACGAGACTCCCATCAGTCTGTGCTTTCATAACTTTACGAATCATTAAAGCGATATAAGTTGCCTTCACTTTAAAATTAAAGTCAACGACCTGTAACAGATAATATAAGGATAATCTTCCAATTTTCTCTTATAACTGCAGTTTCAAAATTACTAACAGGAACGTGAGATAGAATATTAGTTGCCAAAACATCCTTCATTTCATCTGTGACGCTAGATTTTATTACTGAGAACCTCTTTTGTTTCCTTTTACTATTAAGAAATCTGAAACATAAAACATAAAATCAATGTCCAGAACGTAAATAACTTCTCGTGTATCAGTCGATTACCTTAACGCCTGATTCTGGGCAAATACATTTAGAACGTGACATTCTTCCAAGCTGGGCGCAAACTTTTTCATAAATTCCTCTTCTGTACCGATCAGTTGCATAATTTCTTGATCACTCACAATTCCCATTGCTTTAAATATTATTGTAACAGGTATGTCCTAGCAACGTATTTAGATTTAAAGCGCGTCGCGGAGAATTTATTTTGTATCAACATATGTGCTTACGTCTTGGAAAATGTTGTGTCTCATGTAATATCTTCCTCCTTTGCCTACTATGTTAGTCTTTGTTTTTCTTTCATGAGTCGAACTATTACAAGACGCCACGATACATCCTTTACTATCCTCTTCTAAGATAATCCTGTTCCTAAGCATTTGTTCTTGTATCAAAATTACTTTTTCCTGTCCATTTATTATGAAATAACCACCAGGATCGTGTGGACATTCATTCATTTTTGCCAATTCAAAATGTGATTTACCGTTTAACGCACAATTCGAACTTCTCAACATAATAGGCATTCTAAAAAAATACAATAGCCAATTCAGTTTATATTTTCGTAACAGTTATCAAAGTTTATACCTTCCAATCAATAAATTATTTCTTATTATAGGCTGATGACCTCTTATATATTCAATATCAACGGTGATAGGTGCATAATAATTTAGATCCCTTAAACGACATTCATGAGGAGTAGTAGGACGTGTTACGTTGAAGCCTTCTTCAACATCAGGCGATCCAACACTAACATTTAAATATCTGCAAGACATTTCGTGAAAAAACTAACCAAAGAATATTCATATACAAAATAATTCTACTTACTTAACGTAAAACAAAGGATCAGCATCGCTGAGCACTTTTTCATTTGCTTTTACTATCTTCTTTATTTCTACATTTATAAAGTAATTGAAAGAGTCAATATGTTGTTTAACTAAGCCCTTTCCTTT